>CALSBV010010288.1:4066515-4102114 GCA_943590825.1 Bovichtus diacanthus
TACTTTTAACATTAGCTAATAATTTAAACTGTTTATCTATTACTTTTAACATTAGCTAACAATTTAAACTGTTTATCTATTACTTTTAACATTAGCTAACAATTTAAACTGTTGATCCTTACTTTTAACATTACCTAACAAATTAAACCGTTTATTCATTACGTTTAACGTTTGTTAACACTTCCAACTGTTAATCTATAGGCTAAATTATAACGTTAGCTAACAATATAAATGGTTTAGCCATTACTTTTCATGTTAGCTAACTGTTTCAACTGTTTATCCATTAATTATCCATTACTTTTAAGGTTAGCTAACGTTTTTAACTGTTTATCCATTACTTTGTTTTCTTGTTACTTTCAGTTACAGTATTTCAACTATAAGTCCATTACTTTTAGCTACATACGTCTACTGTTTAACTAACTATTTAAATCATCCATTACCTTTAGTGTAGCTAACTGTTTAGACTTCTGTACTTTTTGTCATGCAAACAAAATTGCAACACATAGTGTTCAGGTTCAACAGTCAACTTAAATTATGGATATATTTTTTGAATCAAATTTTGGTATCTAAAAAAAAAAAAAAATTAAAAATCAGTTTAGCTTCTCTCCAATCTTTCCACATAGTCCTGCTCCCAGAGGTTACCCCCTGAGGGACAAGTGCCCCTGGGTGGCATCACTGATATAGGTGTGTTTTTTTCTGTTGTTATTGTTGTTACTTGATTATTTCTGGGTTTTTTCTCCTGATTTGTAGGCCCAGCTGTGTGAGGTGTGAGCCTGCAGCTTGAATGATGCTTCCTCGTCGTCATGTGCTCTCATTGCTTCGAGAGTAACCTAAAATACATCTGATCAGAGCTGTGCTTCAACAGCCAATGCATTTACTCTGTATTTATCATTTCTTTTTGGTCTTAACGTTGTATTTATGTGCCCCGCGTTTCATGTGTGCGAAATATATTTATTTAGAACTATGCATTACACTGCTGCACTAACTGAATAGGTATTTATTGACTGAAGCTGTGTGTCTCTCTCTCTCTGTTAGTGAGTCCCAGTGGAAAGCCAGTCCACTGCTACAGACTTCAGTTCCACACCACTAAACACTGTGCAGACCAGATACCAAAGCACTCCCGGCTAATGACATTGCTTGGAAATATGGCCAGTCAAAAAATGAACTGGATGGACACACATCTACCCAAAGGGAATTAAATAAAACTTTCAGCAGGAAAAAGTGAAAGGTTTTTGCAGCACCCTGACTACATATTGTGTAATTATCTTGTCCTCAACGTCTCCACCGGGAATGATAGATACAAGATTAAACTATTATTGCCCCCTCTTCCCATTTCCTTGAACTACTTTGATCTTTTCATTACATTTGGCAAAGAAACAGTACATACTTGGCGGCTTAATCAAGTCTATCAAGGCCGTGACTGAAAGCTCCTTATTCTATTACCTCATCTCAATGGAAAGTTATTCCAAGTTTGAGAAAGTAAACTGGTTACAGCAGTTATTGTGCAGCCTTTAAACAAGCTCCTTAGAGGGAAATCAACTGCAAAACACTTATGTTATATAGAAAACTGACATATGATGCAAACTTGTATCAAGCGATTTCCAGTGCAGCTTTAATGGCGTTTATTTACTGACTTGGTTTGATCCACTTTAAACAATGATAAACATCAAGTTTTACTCCAAGTTCCTCACAATCAAGACCACAAGCTACGTTTGTTGACTTGCCAGCAGTGTGTGGCAGCGATATTTTCCCATAATATGATGGAGCCACAAGATGTTACACTTTTAGCGCACCTTTTGTTTTCTCAGGCCTGGATAAACCTGCATTTGCTAACTGTTTCTCTAATTTCAAACCAAAAGATGAAAGAAACAAATTATTCCTTGTCCTTGAATCATGTAGGAAATCATAAACAAAAGCGAAAAGCTGAAAGTAAGCCTGTGTGATACGGCTGAAATCAAGATCACAAAGTTAATTAGATAATTCTTTTTCCAGTATTGATTTGTATAAATCACAATAAGGCAAATGTATTCAAAATCAATTATAAAATGTTTAAATTGATTTCAACTGTGTCCCACCATCATGCATTTCGTCAAATAAAGCTCACTGTAAAACCAAAACTTCAGTAACTAAATTTGTCAGTTTTCAATTACAATTAGCTTGAAATCATCAATTTGGACAACAGAATGTGCAAATCCATAACATGGTAGAATCACATTATCTCAATATGATTCCACAGAAAGTGTATTAACAACAATTGAATTCTTGAATTATCCCAGAGTACAAAAAAAGGTAATATACAAATCTTAAAGTCCCCCTCCACTCAGAAATGTGTTTCGCTTATTGTCACTCCACTGGGACGTTGGAGCATCACTGTGCAGAGAGTTTGACGTTATCAGGCTCATGTGCTGAAGTTTCTCTGTGCTCTCCTTAAATCTGAGGTCAAGACATGTACGTATAAACACATTTATACAACAAAATAACTAGTTTGGAAACCAGTCGTGGTCTAATATGCAACTTCAAGGATAACTTCAGTATTTTTCAAACTGGTCCTTATCTATTCATGTTTAAGTGAATAATGGGGACTATTATTTTCTAAATTCATCCAGTATTGAGCGAGAGTGCTGCAGCCCTGAAACGGGGTTGCAGTGTAATCTTATTGGGCAATTTTGTACTGTCAATGGACGTCCACTAAAAGTGCTTGTCTTTGCCACTGACAGGCTCAAATTGTTATTATAAGTGTCCAAGGCCTCATACACATTGTCAAAATCAGCTAAATATTCAGCCATGACATTGAAGATCTTTTGGATAACACTACTTTCTCCAACTCTCAGGTTTCCACTCGTCTTCATTTCAAGACGAAACTTCTTCTCGAGCGACACTTGGTTAGACACATAGGATAGACACAACAACAAAGAGACTGCATCAAGCGAAAGGTAAAGACAACCTTTTTATTTCACTGTAGGGTCCCTTCCATAATGTTGTCAGACACCTATAATAACAATCTGAGCCTGTCAGTGGCAAAAACAAGTACATTGACGGTGCGCAATTGCCCAAAGTATTACATTGCAGCCCCTTTTGTTACTGCCGGCTGCAGCGCTCTCACTCAATACAGAAATAATCAATAAAATTGTTGTTTCCACCAGGCAATTTGACACAAAAACATGGGAAAATAGGGTCCAGGTTGAAAAATACACAGGTTTCCCTTCAAAGAGGTGTGATGTGAAAACCTGACACATCCAACACACACACTGAGAATGGACTTTACAGTGTGTCCAGCAGTTCAACTTTTGAAACAAAAAGTAGGTTCTGGATTATTGCATAAATAAGACATAAGAATGTGACTCACGCTATGTACTGCTCTGTCTTGTTGAATTTCTTGGCGAGGTACTTGGCTGATGCTTTGCTGGGTATCTTGACAAAGGACATCTCTTTACCGAAGCGCGTCATGTTGCACGGTGTCTCGCACACACAGTAGTCATTGTCTCTCTCAACAAGAAAGTCTGAAAGATAGATTAGGCAGAGAGAGAGAGAGAGAGAGAGAGAGAGAGAGGGAGAGGGAAAGAGGGAAAGAGGGAAGACACAGGGACCCCAGGTTGACAAACACAAGGCCAACAGAGTGAAAGGCATCAAAGAAAACTGTTGAAATAACGCCACCAGGAGACACACTAGAGGACCTTATAAGAAATATAAAAGATATAAGACACATGGCGGCAGCCGCCTGAGGCTAACACGTGAACCGGTGTCATGAAAGAGTGAGAGATTGCAAGTCAATAAGAAAACAAGCCACAGACATGAAAGGCATGAAAGGTATCAGTTGATAGAGAGACAGGGGAGTGTGAAAAAGACTCAGCCTCAGCGCCAGGCCTGATGTCTGTTATTTGAGAATGGCTACCATCAGTCAGACGGAACACTATTATCTGTTATCAGCATAGATCAGGGGCTCTGAACAGCGGGATATACACATCGAATAGTGCGCACACGCACACACACACAAGCGGCATGCTGGGTTATCTCCTTACCCAAGGCTGGATCTGCACACTCCTTGTACTGCTCCGGGGTGCAGTATGGGGCATCTCCTAAGGACAGGCAGGAGAAACATAATATTCTCAGTGTGAACAAAAAGGGGGAGAAAGCGAACAAGAGGGTTTTTTTTTCGAAGAAGCACAAAGGATGACGAGATCTGGGCTGATAATTAATATGGTCTCAGACCGTCATTACCGTGCTTATCATGAGTGGATATTCGTCCCAAATGTGATCTCATCTCGTAATTGACTTCATTAACTTTTTCTACTTTCGCCGCCTGTCGCCGTCCGCTTTCAGTCTGTGTCACCCTTGTTTTTTGTCACCCTCTCCATCTTTCTCTCGAGTGGCAGTTGAGCCATCCCTCTCCCTCAACAAAGAATAAAGGCATGTCCTAGATTTAGAGGAAATTATTTCCCAGCTACAATTATTCACCGCATTTTGCTTTATACTCTTAAAAAAAAAAAAATCACTCTAATGGCAGGGAGATAGCAGAGATGAATAGCAGAGGATTTTAGTTTGGGAGTTTTCTGTAGACTCACATTAATCAACTGCACACTCACTAAAAGATACCAGCTAATCCTGATTATTGCCCAGACAGATCATCTGGCTCTCTCTGGATGTGCAAACACAGAGCTGAAAGTGACCCTGATTGAAGAGACAGACATTAACTGTTATTGGACAGGTGAGCGCGGGTTAACGGAGGCCAAATTCAAATGTTTCCTCTGTGCCAAACTCCGTTTCCATTGGCCATCTGAGATGCCACACTGTGATTAAATTTAGGAGGTAGACAGCGGATGCCAGCTGTAATCACTGCACAAATACAAAGGAAAAACAGTTGAGTTTTCCGATTCAGTGGAGTGTGAAAGTATCTGATGCGTTTGCAGTTGTTGGCAAAAAGCTCTTTGGTTCTTAAGAATTGTTTTGTCACCACAATTTCAAATGAAAGCACTTCCAGCAACAGACACACTCTCACATCTTCATGAATCAATGTAGATAGCATTTGCATCCAACAATGACATGCCCTTCTGGTTCCTACCAGGCATGTGAACCATCCTGCAGTTGCAGTTCTCCACCAGGTATCGCGTCTCACAGTCGATCCGGCAGGCCGTGATGCTGTAAGTGCTGAAGAAGTCGGAGTCCATTGCCGTGGCCTTGCAGTCCCCCCACGGTGGAGGCAGGTACGTCAGCTGAGAGAGAAGCAACAGAGCAGAATCAATTTAGTTCCAGAGCGTATTGTCTGTACAACATAATCTCCTGTGACCTGATAATGCATTTATTTGACCTTGTTCTGTGTCAATATCTATATTTACAAGCCATTAAGCATGTATTGTTCTTTGCACAGAAAAAAGGAATATCCTTCTTACTCCATGGTGAATACATGTGTATAGTGGAGCTTATTGTGGGCGCTTCTCTCCTACGCTGCTCCTATTCCCAGTCTCCCTCTGTGCTTTAATTGTACTGCCCACTCTCAATGCAGGAAATGAATAGTATCAGACACGTAATAGCGCTGTGATGTTGAAGATTACACTCCGAGCAGCTTTTACTGCAGGACGTGTGGTGCCTTGTTCCCTCTGTTCTGATCCACAAATGTGCATTTTCTCATCACTCTTGCGAAACCTGTAAAATAAAATATCCACTTTATTTAGACGGCGGACATCTCCGTCAGTCAAACACAGAGCGCTTCTCCCCTCAGGCCATCAGGACGGTGAACTCTGTCCTCTGACGTCTTCATATCCTCGACCTTGTCTACCACATTGTCTTCTGTGAATCCTTTGCAGTGCCACGCACATTTATGTGTGTTGAGTTTTATGGTATCGTTGCACAACCCACTTACACCCGGGGCTACTTCAACTTTAGTATTTTAATATTTATTCTACTGGTTTTTTTCATTTTTATCCTTTATATTTATTTTTTGTAATTATAACATTTTTTTTATTTTAACTTTTTATTCTCGTCTGGTCATCTGAGCATTATAGAATCAAAATTAGGGGGAAAAGTGGAAAAAATAGAGAGAAAATAACAGAGTAAAGAATTAATACAGACTTTGGAATATATAAAGAAGGACAAATGTAAAAATATACACCCCCTACTCCAAAACAAGGCTTAATGAGGTTGCACTAAAAAATACAAAATGTAGAAAAAGCTGAAATCCCTCCTGCAGAGTGCTTTCTGAAACGTACATATCATATGAAAATATTAGCAATATTAATTTAGATTTAGCTGCCTTAAAAAAATAAAAAAGGACAACATTTGATGCATTAATAAGGTAGGAAGTTATAAAACAGCCCCCTGTGTGTTTTCTTCTCGTCACTGAGTGCTCACACAGCAATAAATTAAAGAGCAATGTTATGATTTAGGGACCAGCTTTTTACAATTTGTACAGGAGTGCAAGAGGCAGCCGCGTGAGACGCGCACTGGATTTGGTTACTAATAACCCAAGGCGATGTTCAACATGCACATACAGAGTTCACACACATACACACACTCTACAGCACACTAAAGGAAACCAGATAGCTCTGACTAAAATCCAATCAGGAGACTACAATGATTTCTTTGCGTATTTTTACATCAAGGACATCTCACAAAGTCAAACAGAACATAAAGACCGTAAGAGCTGGGTAAAATATGGTAATCAATAAGCGCTTTGTGTGTATTTTATTCACCTCATCACATGGCCTAGACCTATTGGAGGAGCTATGTGACTGAGTAATGACTCTCATATGCTCAGAGTTGCTCTATTTGGATTTCTCTGCATTTTCAAAAGCTCTACTCAGCCATCCCAAACCACATTGTGGCAACATTACTTCCCATTGGTTACAAAAATCATGTTAAAGATTGTGACCTCAATTCCCCGTTCGTTAACTGAGCGAGAGAGTGCAAATAAAAGGGTAAGAGGTAGAAAAAAGAGGAAAGGCAAGAGTCTGCGGACAGCAAAAGAGAGGGCTGGAGAAGAAACATTTTGTTCTTTTTGCTTTCTATGTTAAGCAGAGACAAATTGCAGATTTTTCTTTTGTGGGATCATAGTGAATGACAGTTTGGCCAGCTGAAAAGCCCTTGACAGTTTTACACTACAGGACTGCTGAAGCAGGCAGTTGAATGAATTTGAGAACACTGCATTAGATTAATGAAGAGTGAGCCTGCCAGCCAATGAAATAAATAAATGGAGAGAGATATAGAGCGGGGGGAGAGAGAGAGAGAGAGAGAGAGAGAGACGGAATAATATTAAATAGAGAGGAATTGTATTAGAGGAATTGCAATGACTGTTGGAGAGGAAAAAAGTAAAGGAGCTGGTGAGAAATAGAGAAAAACAAAGAGGGACAGTTTCCTGCAGACGCGACATTGGCAGCATGCAAAATCCTGCTGCAGCCCACCATCACTGGAACACACTCACTAGTCGTGTGGACGTGGAAAGACTGAGAGCACTCCCCAAGTCCACCCCTTTCCCTCTTCTATTCATTATGCATGGTTCTGTAGCATATTAGGGGCAAGACTATATGATTTGTCTGGTTGTATGCTCACCCAGAATTATTCAAAGTTCAGAGGAATAACCTACATACACTGAGCAAAACTTCTACTTCCACAAGCTGACTGGGGAAAGTTTGTGTTTCTATAACAATGTGAAGACCCCAAGTATGTAACTGCACACGGGCCCAAGGTCTCCAAGGGACTAACAAACATGAAACAGTCCCTGTGGTTGCCCAATTTCCAGCAAACACAACAGCCTTTTCAACCTAAAAAAATAACTGTCCTTAAAACTGTTACGTTATTGATGTGTCTGAGGGAGACTTTTTGCCTTCTATGGGAAACACAGGATTGATTCCCGGCCATGATTATATTTTAACCTCGATTTTGGGAAGGCAGAAAAGCATTTGTCCTTCAAAACACAGCATCGGGCTGAGAGTGCTTACCATGTGGGACGCCTCATTTCAAGTCCCAGGTGTCCAACAAAAGCCTTGAACAGGGCCGGTGACAAATACATTACTCTCCTGGGTGTACCATCACTGAGGCACAAGCCCCTGTGTACACTGACGACTGTGAACACCCAGATTCAGGAAACATTTTGGTTTAGTAGTGGAAGAAGTATTCGGATCCTTTACTGAAGTAAAAGTACCGAATACGACAATGTGAAAATGCTCCCGTACAAGTAAAAGTCCTGCATTGAAAATATTTCTGAAGTAAAAGTACCAAGTATCAACAAAATGCACTTAAAGTATCAAAAGTAAAAGCATCGTTCTGCGGCAAAATGTCCCCTATGACTGAATATTATAAGACACAATTAGATTGTTAATACTGATGCAATAATGTGTAAGTAGCATTTTAGTGTTGTTGCTGAGGTGGAGCTGGTTTTAACCATAGACTGTGTAAAATATGGACTGCTGGAGACACCTACAGTAGCGAGAACTACAACACAAGCTGTTTTGAGTCACTTAAGTATCTATATTATGCCTGATTTGGAGTCGCGGCTGGTGTGATTTCATTGATCCCATTGTAACAGGCTGAAAACATGTTTATTTCTGTTGTACATTTGGCCATTTTCACATCAGGATCTATGGGGATGACTCACTTTTGAAACCAGCCTTTACATTTTGAGGAACTGCAGTTTTTGACACTTTTGGCTTCATTTCTCAGCACCGGAGGTTGCCGCTTGGTTTGAACAAGTGCAATGGTTCCCGACAACGGGCGTTGACCCCCTCAAAAGTGTCGCGAGGATAAATCTGAGGGGTCGAGAGATGGTTAAGAGAGTTCTTCTTCTTATTGGACTTTTCAGTAATCTTCTTTTTTTGTTTTTGGTGAAATATTAAATCATTTTCCCTCTTTGGAGCTCAGACGGAAGTTTAGAGAGGAAATCACTTTTGGTCGAACTGACAATTAATAGATATATGCAATGGCCATCCTTCCCATGATAGACTATGGTGACGTTATAAATAACAAAGACGCACGCACGCCAAAAGCTTGATGTTCTCTATCAGTCTTTACACACCCGTCATAATATTCATTGGTTCATGTTTACCTACAAGATGTATGGTGCTGTCTTTTTAAACTTTTGTACATTTCTTTTCCAGCCCCTACCCCATTCCCTCTTGAGGTTTAGCCTTTTGCGAGGCTTTGATTGTAAATAAGAATTTGTTGTTAATGACTTGCCTGGTTAAATAACGGGTTATGTCAATAAAAAAAAAAAAAATGTGACAAAGGAGCTTAACTAAACACTGTTTTTTTTGTTGCAGGTCACAAGCCAAAAATATAACGAACCACCCGTTTAATCTTAAATCCCGGGATCATTGTGGGTGTTTCGGGCCTTTCAAGCGCAGACATCCTGCGTGGCCTTCGTGAACCTGCTGCGGTTGATCAAGCCCTGGCCTGTGTCCCAGTACCACTCACACTCTCCGGCTCACTCCCCTCAATCCTCAACCATCTGGAGGAGCTTTCTGCTGCCTCAGAGACACTCCTGATGGCTCTGCCCTTGTCTGCCCCCTGGACAATGACTGAAATGTCTGAAAAGTAACTAGTAACTACAGCTGTCAGACATATGATATTTGCCTCTGAAATGTGGTGAAGTAGAGATATGAAGTAGCATAAAACGCATTCTCAAGTTAAGTATCCCATTCTCCATTAACCTACCTTTATATGATCAGTTTGACTATCCAGTTAATGTCTGGAGGAAGAAAGGAAATGAACCATGCACTCTGTGTGTGGACCAGAAGGTTAAAATCTGTGTAGGGAAGCGAGATGGGTGACACATCTCAGCGTTTTCAGCACAAGCCACCGTTTCAGATTACATTCAGTAATTCAATTTAAAATTCATATAAAATGTCTCTTAGTGGCGCTTTAAATACATTCAGAATGTGTCTCATTTGCTTGGCAAAGGTAAACCCAGAGAGAGGGTTTCTGATAAGCTTGCTAAATGAACAGCTTGTGCTCACTGTTACATTTGAATGATTGAGATACTGCCCGGCTTGTGAATGTTAAAGTAAAGCTCTCTGTCTGCTGGGAGTAACAGGGGCAGACCGGGGCAGACCGGGGCAGAGCCATCAGGAGTGCCTCTGAGGCAGCAGAAAGCTCCTCCAGATGGTTACGGATCGAGGGGAGTGAGCCGGAGAGTGTGAGTGGTACTGGGACGCAGGCCAGGGCTTGATCAACTGCGGCAGGTTCACCAAGGCCATGCAGGATGTCTGCGCTTGAAAGGCCTGAAACACCCACAATGATCCCGGGATACATCGCCGATTATATTATTGATGTTTGTTCAAACTAGACAAGGGGTTTGCGTGACAATGTTCTCGTCAAAATCTAACATCCATGTAAACATAAACAGATAGTGACAGACATCTGGGACAGAAAAAAGTAATCACATTTGAAGCTGTCAGAGTGAGAACTGAAATTGACATTGAAACATTTTTGACTTATTGAAAAACTGACAGAAATGTCAGATGGTAGGTGTTGGGTGATGTGTGGTGTGACGAGGTGAGTTTCTTCTAAACCACCAGCAGAGCTAGGCAGGCTTAAGCAGGGTATATTAAAAAAAAAAGAAAAAAAAACGATAACAGAAATATAACAGGAAAATCATATTATTAGTGCCACACTTACACACATACCTCCGCTTTGAGGATTAGACAATTTGGGATTTTGTAAATACTATTAGGATTTGAAGAGACACTAGCAGCATTGCTATTGAAGTAACAGAAAGCTACAGACTTATACACTCTAGGCAGTTTGTATTGTCAAGACCTGGCTCAAAGCCATATGAAAACTTGCATGAATACTATTTAACATCATATCTTTCCATGTATATGCCGATGACACAACTTCACGTGTCTGTAAAATCGGGAACCACCACAAGAGAAATCTGATATAATCCTGTTTGGTTACACATCAACATTTAATGATACATTCGATAACCTGGCTCCAAAAAAAAAGTTAATTTTGTGTGTTTTTCGCCACACAATGTTATGTAATACACGCATGGAGCATTTCAGAGACATAAACAGGACCAACAATGCACGCCGAAATGCATGTATATGAACGAAAATGAACTCCACTTTCCATTTTGATTAAGGTGGTATGCTAACCATATATTTTATCAGAATAATATTATTCAAATTCACAACGTGTTAAACTAGCTGAACAAGTTTCTTTTTAATTATACAATTGTACAATTTGACTATCAACATAGTAAAGTAACTGAATTTAAAGAAATAGCCTGTAAGCTAATTTGTTGGCATGCAGCATACGGTCAGTCTGAAATCTGTCACGAAAGTTGAATTTTTTCAACATACTCGAGGCAAAAAAAAACAAAAAATTAAAGGAGAAGTTTCGCAAACACATGGGAGTTCCCATAGAAATGAATGGACTTCCTGTTGACTCGCATACGTACAGTACACAGAGCTATGTGGAAACACTACTTTGTATGGTACCAATACTTTTTGCTATATTAATGCATGTCTTATATGTTTGTGTGTTTTCATGAAGCACATGTTCGAATTTGCACAAAAATAAAGGTCATTGTCATTAAAGCTGAAGTGGCTCATTTTACATTTCCATCCTTTTCACAAGTGCAAAAGATAATTTGATTTGCAGGCACAATACGTCCTCAAAATGAAATCAAAAGGCCAATATTAGCGAACAGATTCTCCCTGACAAAATAAGATGAGAAATATTCTTTTTTGTATTTAATTGATGTCATCTTTTCTCAAGACCTACCCGTTGTTCCTGACAGGAGACGAAGGTCTGAAACCCCGGCGCCACTCCAAAGCCCAGCTGATCTATGAACGGCGGCTCGTCCTGGGTGTGGATCTGAACTTTGATCCCTGCTTCAAACGATGTCTCGTCTGTTGACAAGAAGAGGTTAGGACATTTACAACTGGGATGATGATTGGTATGCACACATTGTCCTGCATGATCTACCCAGCAGCAGTTGTTACTAATCAAATAGGGAAAAGCTCTGCAGCGGGGGGAAATGTTTCAGCCGGTGAGTGAAAAACAAGCCGTGAAACAAAACATCACTAACTTGTGGTGTTATTTGAGCTCGAAAGAAGCATTCCTGGAGAGTAATTGCTTATTCATTAGTTACATCTATGGACTTCCTGGGATGACAAACAAATTGTGGCCTTTCAGGAGTTAACAATAGCTGGAATGAGTGTGAAAGGACAAACGAGATGGACTTCCTAAGTAGAGCGGTTGATGACTATACATGCCCCCACAGGAGTCTTATTTACTGCAGGGGAAAATGTGAAAGTGAATGTATAAATTAATAAATAAATGATGATGAGGATAAAAGGAAAATCAATACAGCCGACAGCTCTCCTTGCTACAGCACTCTGCAGTATAGATTTTAAATGAAGCAGATGGGCCTCTTTGATACTGAGATAAGGGGAACATCACAATGACATGGTGGCTCAAGCCTATACTTGTGCAAACATACTTCTATCACATTTGCAGAGACCTGGAACTGCTTATCATGGTGATGGCAGACTGGATTGAACAGATTTAGTTCCTTTGAGTGTTGGCTCGGGGATAAAGAAGGATGTCTGTTTCCTGCCGCCTTTCCTCCCCGCTTGTCACTCTGCATCGTCCTCTAAGTGCCAGGCTTTCTCACTATTTTCAATTAAAGAGCTCAGGGATGCGGCTGGAATTCAGCACGCGAGCTTCGACAAAGAGCGACAGACTCGAACTGTTACACGTTGCTCTTCTGAGACCTGATACAAAGCTATCTTCTGCTTGTGCCGGCCAAGATAAATGCCTGAGGCTTGGAGCAGCAAAATAAACACAAGTAGTGCCCAAGCTCCTGCCTGCAAAAGCGCATGTCATCTTTAAGTCATGGCCATCTGTCATCCTTATACAATTGGAGTAATGATATTCAGGCTGAGCCTTAGAATGCAATAGAAACTTGATCACACTTGATGCTGTACAAGAATGTCCAGCTCCCTCAAACTTCTCCCACTGCCTGTGCTCTGTTGTGAAATAATTCCGCCATGCAACAATTACACAATTATCTTTGGAGAGTGTCTCCAAAGATAACCTGGAGACACACTGTTGCTGTGGTTTTTAACAAGAAAATCAAAAGCTTATCGATTAAATACCGCAGAGAACCAAATTAGAGTTTCATTTGTCATCAAACTACATCCAACCTACCCACTCACATTTTCTTGGCTTTCTATTTTTAATGTCATCACGCTGAGCTCTCCTGGTACTATTTGATCAGGACAGGGCCTCAGCGGTTGCCACGGTTGCCTCACAGCGTGCGGAGTTTGAAATCAACGCTCCCAGCTGTGTTGTTTGTGTGAGGAGTTGGCATGTTCTCCCGTGTCTGCCTGCGTTTCCTCTGATTGCGCCTGTTTCCCCACAGTTCAAAGGCACGCAGGTCATGTGAACTCCAAATTGCCTGTATGTGTGAAAATCAGTGTCTACATGTGTTATGCTAACTCTCATACACTGGGGGCCTGTCCTGGAAGTAACCTGCCTCTCACATGATGCATGCTGGGATATGCTCCAGCCCCATGCGACCCTGAAGGAGATGAGTGGGTATTGAAATTCACGGGTGGATACACAGGCTACTTGTTTAGACCTGGGGCCTCATTTATCAACCGTGCGTACTTGCGCTTAAACCATGCGCACACTCATTTCCTACACACAGAATCTAATTTATTGATTTTTTTCGTTCTTGTTTGTTCATACATTCAGAACCACTCCTGACCGGGAAAATCAACAAACCCCTTACTGGCACATGCACATCAAAGACACACACACACAAACTCAACCATGTAATAATGGGCAGATTGTAAAGTTTCTGAAGACATCTTTATTTAGAAAAAAAGATAATCACTTCTTTCAGAGTGAAATGATGCATTTAATGGCTCTATTTGCACTGGTTTCTCTAGTGCTGCATCACTGAGGACATGTGGACTCATATAAGACATGCAGAGGGTCTGTTAAATATATTTAATTGTAAAAAGATCTGTAATAATTAACAGTTACGTGTTTGTATAATTGATTTTAATAGTTTTAACTAAGCCAGATATATTCTCTGTTATACAAGTGGTTAAAAAGCAGATTAAGAGCAAATTTGTAGTTTATAAACTATAATAAAAGACTATCCAATGTCTATTTTACATACTGCAAACTATATTTGACCATCACATCTGTCAATCACCTGTCAATCACCTGTCCTAATACTGTATGTTTATTGATTTATTTACTTGTTGAAGTGTCAAATAAAACAGTTTGGTTTAGTGAACTTGCGAGACGTTAATGGAGAGAAAGGCCGACACTGTACTTTATATAGATAATGACACGCCGCGTCACTCGCAGTCTCACTGCAGTCGCTTGTAATAAGCACTTGCAACCAAAGCGTGTAAATATTATAAATGCTGAAGAACACAGTGAAACTAAAACAACATTAGTGATACACATCAAAAGAGACTTATGTCCAAAGATCCTTTGCATTAAGGCTTTAAGGACTTTCAGAGGGAGATGTTGACTATACTGTGCATTCTGGGGGGTCCTGTATGGAAATGAGCCTGTACATGGTGGAAAGGCTTGATTAATTGTATGAAGTTGTGCGTGTACATGTTTGATAAATACCAATTTTCTTGTTATTGTGGACAAATGACACGCACACATTCAGAACTTGCAGGCTTTGAGCAACGAGGCCCCAGGTGTTCGAACTGGCACATTATGCATTGCGCGGCTTCCAGACAGATTAAACAAACAGGTGCTAAATGCTGTTATAATAGGAATAATCAATGGCCAATCTGCATAATCTTTGCCATTAATGACAAAATCCTGCAAACAAATCCCCATGAAAAAAAACAACCCATAAACAATCATGAAATAATACCAAAATAATGAAAACGGAACAAAGTATATGATTGTGTGTGTACTGTAGTTACTCCATCCTTCGTAAAAGTCTTTAATCATTTAATTATCTTGCATAAAGAGCATTATATATTAATATCTTGGGCTTGGCATGCATGCAGCTTTATGTTTAAATATTGTAGTCACAGCTTTCGGCTTCATGTTTAAGGAGGATGATGTTCAGAGTGTTTCTGTGATCACACCGAACTGTCTCTTTACGTTCCTTGCACAGTGCATATAACATATTGATACAAACACACAGCAGCATATGCAGCTGCATTAAAATCAAGGTTTCAGGGTCTCTTGGAGAAAATATGTTGGAGAATGATTGATATTTCAGCTCGAGAGTATGCACATGTTCACTAAACTAAATGGATTTGAGGTTTCACAATTACATCAATAATGCCTCATCACCTGTATCTCAAGCATTAGGGGAGTTTTCTTGGAAAGCTACTGAAAGAATCTCTTTTTAACTTGCAGTCTTCACTTAAGTTTTAGCTGAGGCTTTCAGAACCGGTGTTTCATGTGACGTATCCTCCAGGTAAACTTACCAGTCTCTCCCCATACAGGCAAGTATTCATCCTGCTGGATATCCAACATCAGTTCGAGGCCGTTGCCCATCCCACCCTTCATCGTCACCAGGAGGGGTCGTCCATCTTTGCCTGAATTGAAGGTGTAGCACTTCCCATAGCGTGTGAATATCTGAAATACACAGAGACAAATGCAGGGTTTTTTTTTTTTTTTTTGCGATACATGATCACAACAAGACGACAGGAAGGAAAAGCAGCATTTAGTCTGCATCTCATTTTTCTGACCCTTCAGTGACAATCTCAGTGTGCAGACGTATGTGTTAAACACATTTTAGATAAGGTAGTGCAGAGCAGAGGATTGTTTCCAGCTGCAAAGCACCTACAGGAACCCGTTCTTGTTAGGCTGTCAGCCGCAGACCTCAGAGGTCTTAGTGTTGAGACGCTGTTGACAAACTGAGCCCTCACCCCTCTCAGTGCTGCATCATGAAGTATGTGCTTGAGTGAATATGACATGACTTTTATTTCAGAGCGAGATATCCTCACACACAACAACAACGACTGCTGGCATCAAAGTAAATATTGCAAAAAGTGATTGAAGTTATTTTTCAGAACTCCAGACACAGACTTTTAACATTCTAGAGAATATAATATATATTTGTTTTAAAGAAGTAACAATGATTATCATTAGAGCTGAAACAATTAGTGTATTATGCATTGTTTCGGTTGACAGAAAATGAATCATCAACTAATACATCATTAAGTTTTTGGAGGAAAAGTGCCAAACAATCACTGGTTCCAGCTTCCTAAATGTGAGGATTGTAAAGTGAATATTATTGAGTTTTTTACTGTTAATAAACTGATAACTGATAAAACAAGTAATTAGAAAATGTCACCCTGGGCTCTGGGAAATTAAAATGGGAATCTTATTGATATTTGTGACATTTCTAATGTTGATCAATAAATAAAGAAAAATAATTGTCAGATCAATTGATAATGATTTATTTTTTGTTCCAGCCCTAATCATCATCAAATCAAGGGCTGCAATCGACAACTATTTACATTATTGATCAATCTGCTGGTTATTTTCAAGATTAATCGACTGGTTCATAGAAATGTCAGAAAATAGTATAAAAGGCATAAGACAAAACATATCCAAGATGACATGTAAGAAACAAATAGTTTTGTCCGACTAACTGTTTAAAATCTAAAATATTCAGTTTATTATAATAGAAAACTAACAACCATGCGATATTCTTTAAAAAAAGCTTTAAAAAAAGCTTTAAAAAAGCTAGAACCAGTTGGTTTCTGGCCTTTTTTTAATTGTAGAATTGACTAAATAGTTTCAGCTCTAATTAAATGATCACCACGTTCACTTGTTTTCTCTCCCAACTGGATTCAAAGAATCTTGAAAAGAAAACGGAGGCTAAATCAAGCGTCCTCCACACGCTCCAGTCCCACTCTTATCTCCACACTATAGCACAAATCTGTAGATGCAACTCGCAGCTCAGTGAACATGGCGCAGCGTCGTCAAATCCTAACTGCCTGCCTTCAGGTTACATGCATACATAATACATACATTAACTGTCTTAATAGTGGATCAGGCATATACTGTAGAGTAGTGCTGGAGAGCTACTGTGATCTATTGGCAAATACATGATTGCCAGTGAACTAATGGACTTTAATCAAATCATAGACATTAGGAAAATGAAAACCATGGCCAGGATCCAAAATAAAACGCTCCTCTACTTTGTTGTCAAGCCTCATGATTGTGAGCCCTGTATCAAAGCATCTTTGCTCACAATTAACTTATTGTTAACCTTCAATGTTTTGACATTCATATGAGGAAATGGTAAAAGGAAGTGGAGGAGGAGCTCGTTGAGAAGAAATGACAGCAGAAGTAGAAAAATGTAATAACTGAAACAAGTCTCCTCCCTTTGTGTCCTCCACTCTTTGTCTAAATATTGAACCATAGGTACAATAGAGATACGGTTTTTGTTGAGATAGCGGTACAAATAACTATCACAACACAGACAATTGCACAAAAGGCTTTTTTTTTTTAAGTTGTTTTTTTTTTTATTTAGCTGAGACGTTGCCGTATCTCTCGTGAATGCATTGTGAGGACCTTTGGAACACATGAGGAGGCGTTTATTACATGGGGGACTTATGAGTCAGGCGTTAGCGCTTCATGACAAATCACGCAAACGTCACAAACACCAGATGCACGGAGCTGAGTAATTGCAGCCACGTCTCACAAAGGAAAAGTTAGCGTGATGTGAATCCCGTTCAGTGAAGTGTGCGGGAAAGAATGGAGCGGGAATCACGATGGATTGCCACCCAGGGTGCTGATATATGGTAGCTTTTAAGACACAAAGCGGTGAAATGTAATAAAAAGCCTTCTGATATTTGGACACAATATGAGAGTGTGACCTTTGAAGTGTGTAAGTGGCAAAACTGAGTCAAAAATAGTGCCTGCACCGCCCGCCTATGTGCAGTGACTCCAGAGCAGGATACAAACGTCAATAAAAATGCCCCTGAAAACCATCTCAGTTCTTCAGTCGCCTCTCACCATAATCAGATCACTGCTTATCATACTCTTTGGAATATAAGGCAGGGGAATCTTATGATATCAAGTCACCACCTGCACAAAATATCAATAATAATAATAATAATAAAAGGGGTAAAACATGCTGAAAAGACGGTTTCTGAGACTTTTCTATGCACACATCAATAAGCCACATAAGCCACATTTGACTTAAACATTTAAATCCAACCAATTTGTGAAGGTAATTTCTTTCCACGGTTTTACCCTTCAACAGCTTAGGACGACTGATTTTTCAGGAGACAAGTTTGAAAACAGAAAAGCATTTGGCAGATATGCATCAAGAAAACAGCGATAAGATTGTTGATGATTGTGCGGAAGCGTGCGCCTCTCAGCGTGTGCATGGAGGATATGAACAAACATGCCCACATGGGGAGAGTCTGTGTACAGTATTTGCGCGCTCGTTGCCATCTCCGTGCATGTGTTGATAACGTGGTGATTGACTAGAGGAGGCCTGTAGTCAGAGTTGCTGTGGTAACCAGCAGGTTTTGCTGGCTGCATTGAGTGGAAAGCAGCAGCAGTGGGTGCCGGCGGTGACCTTGGGGAGTCGGGATCTTCAGTGTGTTCTGCAGCTTTGAGGTTCGCACTCAGTCTCTCAACATCCTTTACGTCTGTCGATCGAACAGCCTGTCCATCTTAATCAATGTAGTTGTCAAATAAAAAACAAAAGCATCCTTAAAAAAATTCAGCAGGAGTTTTTCTGGAAAAGGGCAACGTTACACAAGAGGCAGAAACCCCATCATGGCAAAAAAACAAAACAAAAGAAAAACTCTGAATTAATTCATTCTAAATGAAGTGAAGCGATCAGAAGCATTGAATGGCTCTGCACAGAAACTTGGTATGAACCTCGTTGCTGCATTTAGCATTAGGGCTAAGCAAATACTTTTGATGCCTAAGCAGCTTTTTCTGAGGAGATAAATCTGGTGTAGAATTTGGTTCTCACACTGCTCCACACCCTATAGACATTACATTTAAAATGACAACCACTGTATTCACCCTCTGAAGTTGTAAACACAGGAATGAAATATTTAAACCGATCCCACCAATGAGGAGAAAAACACGGAGAGAGACATCACCCTCTCTTGTTCTCGCGGGGTGAAGAAAATGCCACAGTCTCCCTCTTCGATAAATAATTCACAGAGACACAGCTCAAGACTGTTGAGATGGCCCTCGGCTATCCTTCACATGACAATGTGACAAGGATGCACAAGCTGTTCCTTAAAGTTGCCAGGGAACCACTTTCCCTCCTCTAGCCTCTCCATTGATTTCAAAATCAGCCCTGAGCACCAAGGTGCAATATGTTACGACAGCTACAAAAACAGACACAAAAGAAAGAAGGTCTGGGTAGTACTTGGCACTGAATCAACTCAGCTATATGTAGAATTTGCTAATATTTTCATTGTATTATATGTCATTAATTGATGGTCAACAAATACAATAAGGAACGGGTGGATAATGAAGTGTGATAATTGACTATTCTGGTGTAGCCTCTCCTTCATCTGTGTGGGGAGGGAGCGTGCACGTCAGACTTCAATACAATCCAATGCAATTACAACAAACACAAAAAATATAGACTCAAACTTCTGAGCCAGCCTCAACAAAAAACGAAAATTACTGCAGGCTTTTCAAATCTCTCAAATACAATCTCACTTCAAGGTCTATTAAGTAGTAGTGGAGCTTTCGTGCATATCACGCAGTCCTTCAGCAGACGAGAATCCAGAAAAGCTGCTAAATGGAGGTGAGATAGTTCAGTCAACTGCTGCTTCCAAGGTCAGGAATGAACTTTAAACCTCAACTTTTAAAGCAATGTGGATGATAAGTCCTAGACGTGCTCATAATCATGCAAGTTTGAACACCTACAGTGCTGCAGCGACACGCGGTCACTGATGAGGACCGTGTGATACTGTCAAAAGCTCCTGATGAACCTTGTAATAAAACATTGCGAGTTTATATTGTAGGAGGTTATCGCATCCACCTGTTGCACTACACTTTCCAAAACGCCTCTGATTAGTTGCAGGAGAGCAGGTGTGAGTTAAATGCGTAGGTAGAGCGAGCTGAAAGCTTACAGTGAGCGGAGAGAGTTTGAAAGGGGTCACACCCGTTAAATACGGTGTGTACGGTAGCACTTCCTTAAGGACTAATTATGTTTTTTTTTGCCTTTAAGATTGTGAAATCTGCAATGATCTATATTTTATTGCGCGATGTGAAAGTTAATAAGTTAATAAGTTAATGTTGGACTCCAAATACATTTTTATGTGTTTCTGTGTCTGCTCGATGTGTAAATAGAAAATATGTCACTTTTGTGTTTACAGCTTGTCGTGCTGCCCCCAAGTGGCCAAAACTACAAATCAAAACAATTAATGCAGGTTTAATAACTTCTAGACGAAGCTACCAGCACTTCAAATTCACTGTTACCTGTTTTAGATGGTTGAAACGTCTCTAATTACACATTATTGTAGCTATTCTGTTAACATTAAATAAACTGCAGCTTTGAATGGCTGGTCAGTTGTTTAAAATCAGATAAAGAACAAAACACTAATATATATCAAGCCCACAAACCCAGAGCTGTTGCCAGTAGCTGTAGCGTCTTTTAGCAATACTGACACAGGTACTGTCTCTGATACACAGGGTAAAAAACCAATTCAACTAGACTTCCCAGTAAGATTTAAGAGGTGAAAGCTGTCACTCAATAGGGTGCACAGGAAGGAGTGAGGCTGAAAGACTCCATGTTATCGGATGGATTTTGTAAGTTAAATCAATATCTGAGACCTGCCAGCGAGGAGAGGCCTGCCTGATGAGAATTAAGCATGTGTTGTTAAAGCAGAGATAAAAAGAAAGGACCGAGAAGCTACATGGAGGGAAGGATGGATTGACGAGGGCAGCGGACCACATTTATAGAGTTTCAAGAGAGACCTGGCAGCACGGGGGGGGGGGGGGGGGGGGGTTCCTGCACAAAAGTCAATACATCCTGAAACCTATTGTATGTAGACAGGCTCGCCCTCCTCCCTCCCGCCCCTCACTTCTCAAGTGTGACTGATTATATTGGTCCGGCTCATGCCGAACAGCTCGAGATGGCCTGCTTGGCCTCAGGGCAGCATCGATTATCGATACACAAGCACATACTCAAAAAACTCAGACCTCGTCATTTTTGTTTATATCTGAAATAGGTTGCTGTTGCTTGGTCACCCCTCAAAAGGCTCTGCACGCCATGAAGTGTTAGAAATGTGTTTGACTGTGATAACTTGTTTTGAGGTTACAGATGAGTTGCATTTGTGTTGGGGAGGGGGGGCGGCTGGAAGCATTAGTTTGATGCATTAATTTGCGGATATGGATTGATTACACAGAGACTGAGGGCTGCCACCGAGGCAAGGCAAACAGTTTTGAATTATACATTCTCCTCGAAACATAAAACAACCCTCAGTCAAGCAAACAGCAAAACAATTCTCAACATCAAACTGTTTTTCAAACACCAGAAGAAAAATCTACTTAACTGAAAACAAATTTGGGTAATGAAGTGGGAGAGAGAGATGGAGTAACGCTGGCTTTTACATCGTTCTCCACCCGATGATGGAGTGCAATCAATGTGCCTGCAGTTCACCAATGAGGAGCCAGCTCTTACTGTTTTCCATCACAGTGTCGCAGAGTGTTCTAAAGCTATGCTAAATGAATCAAAAGTCTTCATTAGGGGCAGATTGGTCTCTTGCGAAAATAAGCTTGTAAACACATTGATCCAGCAGTGATGGACGACAGGAGAGGGACCCGTTCAGACCGTATGGTGACTGCGAGCGTCTCCAATTCAATTACTCAACTTTTGATATTGTTCGGTGTTGAAATTGACCAAATCATGAATTGTCGACAGTGTTTATGTCTTTCCGTGAAGTGGCACAGAAAGAGAAGGGGAAGTGATTGTGTGAGCGCGAGACGAACAAAGCACAGATGCTTATGAAAACTAAATGCCATCCAATAATCAGGGTTACAATGCAAATATCACCGACACGTCCAGTGTTGTCAAGTCAGTCCTTTTTTTTTTTTTGGAAAACTACACGAATGATACGTTAATATGATGAAGATGTAGTGTGAGCTGAAATCCAATAATGCAAGAAAAATGACTGTGCAACACGGCGCGAGTCTATACACAAATATTACAGAGACGTTTAAATACAGCGTGGACTAAGAGGGAGGGAGAGGGAGAGAGAGAGAGGGGGAGAGAGAGAGAGAGAGAGAGAGAGAGGGAGGGAGGGAGAGAGAGAGAGAGAGAGGGATTGAGAGAGAGAGAGAGTGTTCATTGAAATATTGAGGCGCATTACCAAGCGTCGGCGCACAGGCACGCGCCTTGTGTACAGCCTGGTGACTGCACGTGTTCAAAGCAAATTAATTACGCAGCGAGTTGATATATGTCCGCGCGAGAAATAAAAGATACTGACAAGCAATTACTAACGGTTCACCTCCTGATTCAGCGCAGTAATTGAAAAAGCTGCATCAACCTGTTGGGGGGGGGGGGGGTTTAGAACATTTGAGTTTAAACAAATAATTGAACTTTGGAGACACACTCACTGTGCTGAAATTACGCGGCCCGCAGAGCTCCCCCTGGTACCGACAGTACAGCAGCATCTCCTCCAGCTGGTGTCCCAGCCGGTCCAGCAGCTGCCTCATGGACGGCTGGGACTCCCGCGGAGGAGGAAGAAAGTGGTTGAAGTCCAAAATCCGAGACAGCGGGGACCAGGGAGACTCGCCCCCCTCGCTCCCTCCACCGTCTCCCAGAGGTGTGAGCGCCTCTCTCGCAGCGGGGGACACCTGCCAGTTCCTCCCAAAAAGTCCCAGCCACCTCCCCGCGCTGAATATGTCCGTCTTCTTCATGCGCCGCGGCAGCAGGAGGTTCTGGTTACAGATGGTGACGGCGGGGAAAACGAGCCGCTTGGCGTACACCATGTGCGCCTTGCTGTACACGGGCGAGGAGAGCAGGTACCGCACTCTGTTTGAGGACCAGGTGAAGAGCAGAGCCAGAGCTGCCAGGAAAGCCAGCAGCCACGCGACTCTCCGGGGGTAGGAGCCGCTGAGGAAGATGTGCCTCAAGCCATGCAAGGTGGTGTGTTTCAAGAAGAGCTTCCCGGCTTCGGCGAGGGAGCCCGGTCTCGGTTTCGATCCAGACGAGGTGCACTGGCACATTTTGGAGGAGGGCTTGTGCGCGCTTTCAACATCGGTCCCGCTGTGGTCACAGTGAATGAGCCTAAACTCGCTTTTGCGCTCTCAGATAGATGGCTGCTGTTTGTCAGAGACCTTGGAGAGGTGGAGAGAGAGAGAGAGAGAGAGAGAGAGAGAGAGAGAGCGAGAGAGAGAGAGAAAGAGAAAGAAAAGCGCACGAAGCTCTGCTCGGTCCTCGCAGACACTGAGCGGCAGCTTGTGGCGATGATGGGGGAGTATTTTGTCAGTTGCACAGCGCTCCCTGGGCTTGTCCGGGGAAGGGGGGGTCTACAGAATTATTTAGTGCACAATTCTGAAGCAACAGGAGTCCATTGAGAATACTTGATCAAAATTACACGCAGTTAGTGGCAGAAAAATCTGAAGAAATGCTCCAGAGACAATAGATTTAGTCAAAAATCACACGGTTATATTGCAATTACACGTTCCTTCTGTCTGCCTCCCAATCTTGATTCTCACTTTCCCCATCCCCAACCTCATTCAACACACACACACACACACACACACACACACACACACACACACACACACACACACACAAACACACACACACAAGTTCTCTCGCTCTCTCTCTTCAGAATGTCCTCAGTGCTGTTAGCTGAATGAAATCATTGGCCTCAGTAGCTACAGAACATTTGTCTTCCTTTTCAAACCCGTCACACACACACACACACCTTTAGGCACACACACACACACACACACACACACACAGACCTTTAGGCACACGCACACACACACACACGCACACACACACGCACGGTAATCCCTCCTGGATCACAATTTGTATTCTTCCTCAAAATTGAGCACTGCATCATGGAGGGCAATGCTGTAGAGATTTTAGTCTATTTCATTACCGTTCCATGAGTTGAATTTTAAATATTGCAGTGCAGAAAAATGTTCACTGGGCGCTTAACATTTTGGTGACACTCAGGTTTCAGCAAACTGGCTGACATTTCCGACTGTCAATTCTCTGATGATGTTTCAGTGGAAGATGTGAAATGTTAAGGGGAAAACAAAAAGGTCAAGATGTTTGTTGTAAATGAATGCAAATCATGTTGCACATCTTTAGACATCTCCCAAAGTCCCAAAGAGCCTAACTTAGATTTAATGGTTTTTGTGACCCTGCGGTGCCACAGTTTGGCTGTGATGAGGGAAACCTGTTTCGAGCAGTCAGCACAGGCTTTAATGCATCATTGACGAAAGCGTTTTGTGAACACCATCTTTCTCTCGAGTGTTGGTTAAGTGGTGGTTCATGCTTGGTTGGTCATCATCACACAGTGTTCCAATCCAGAGTCAAAGCTGGTCAACATGCAGGCCTGATTCACTCTCCCGGCTCCTACTTTTGGGCACAGTGTGTGTGTATGTGAGTGTATGTGTGTAGTTTCCTGTGGGACTGAGGGAACAGAGGTGAGAATGAAATTGTGTAAGTGAGAGGGGAAAGAGAGCATGAATGAGGTGTGCTGAGTGAATCAATTTCTTAAGTCTTGCCCTTCTCTAGCTTAAAGGAGAAATCTTTTTTGTAGCAACTTGGGCAATTGCTGAGATCTGGGAACAAGAGAGAAACACGAGCAGTCCGACCATCAGATGGGTTTAGATGATCTAAACCACTTTATTTGTAGGTAAAACACAAACTGACCACACCCAAAATGTAACAATACCTCATTGCACGTTGAAAACTGTGGACTATCTGGACGTATGGATAATAATTCAGCTTTTCGACTTTATCTTCTCTTTCAAATAAGTTTGGCTAAAGTAGGGGCGAGGCTGGATAACCGACCAGGAAAAGAGAGAACTGCTCCGGGCTTAAGGCGTCGTCACACCTGCATTTAAAACAGCAAAATTAATTTCATTCCAATGCGACAATTGGTGAAGTAAATAGGCAAAAATCTTTTTTAACTTTGACCAATATACCTTTTATTTAACCTCCTCAGAGTAAGACTGAAGAGTAAAAACTTCCCGGGACGACCAATGGTTTGAAGTTATGAGACTGTGTGAGCTTATTGTCTCCTTATTGACCAAGCTAATGACACAATAATCTAAAAGGTCAGGAAAGTTATGTGCAATAAGTGCAAACAACCGCATAAAACTCAGAAAAAAAAATGATGAACAATGTTGAATAAATTGCCAGGGAGGAGTAAACAGAGCAGTAGAGAGGAAATAAAACCTCTCTCTCTATGTCCCATTGTCTCTAAATGTAGCACTTACAATAGATCAGCATGTTCGATGAAGTTGATGAACTTGCACGATTCTTGCACTTGTACCCACATGGTTGAATGCACCTATTTTAAGCTGCTTTGGATAAAAGCGTCAGCTAAATCAATATGAATAGAAATAAGCTCCGGGAAGCTATTGTGACTGACTTGCTGTTAGCTCACCAGCTGCACCAACTAGCCCAGCAAGTATAGTCACTGCGTCACCAACTTTCTGAAACCACTTTCTGCCGTGACACCTTCACTGCGTGTCAACTGGTTTGTCCTATTTTCATTTTGTTTGTAATAAGTGTGTCACATCTACGGCCTGTTTAAAGGCACAATGAGAAGGATTTTCATAAAATAGGTGTAGAATCCCTCACAAGCATCACTTATGAAGTGTGTGGCTGTGTCTCCCTGTCCTCTTCCTGTATTTTCTCTTCTCTGTTCAATTTGCTGCGTTCGGGACACTTCTGGGCGTTTCTCTGGCCCTCGCTCTGCTGTCACTCCTCGGTCTCTTCTCCCCGGCGGCTCTGTTCTGCCCGGGCTGACACTGTAATCAATGTTGTCTGAAACAGAAGCTCGGGGAAACTCCGCTAAATTCTCCAGTCTGGACACAAATACAATGCCCATTAGGTAGCTGGACTGAAGATCGCTGAACTCTACTACGCTACTGTCGTTGAGCCGAGGACGAGGGGCCAACTTTGAATGGTGAGAAAAGACGGCGATCGTCAAATAAACTACGGTTAGCTTTAGACAACTAAACCACTGTGTTAAAGTTAGAGAACTGTTGTGGTAAAGCGAACCATAACTGCAGCTCTGTGAGCACTTCCTACTGTGGTGTCATTCCTATAGATACTGGACTGCTTCTTTGTCAGGTCTATATCTCACCCACAGACTACATGACTACAGGAGAGTCAAGCACTACTCACAGATTAGATCGGGCAGCAGTTCAATCTCTCTCCATGTTTCCGGATATAGCCATCTTACTTTTCACTCTCGCTGGCGTCATACTGCAACACACGTCATGATGTCCCCCCTGACGACAATCAGCTCTTCCTCTCGGGAGATTAATCATGTGTGAAGGAGTCATAGGGGATGGTTGCTCAACGGTGGGTCCACAATGGCTTCACAGCGAGATGCCGCAATTACACATTCAAGAGTTATGTCATGGGAATCAATATGTGCTTGATTGACTGCAGCGGTGTGAAGAGGAGAGAAAGAAAGCGATAGAACGTGAACATAATCGGATCGAGTGCAAACAGGAGACCTGACTGAAGTTTAAGTATAAACATAAACATTTGGGCTGACATATGTAGATTATTCATTTTTTTTTCCTTTTTGGTGGGGGGTGCATCAGGATTCACCAGGGATGGATCCTGACACTTTTGACATTCAACTACATTCGTTCAACCCCTTTTCCCCAGCCAGCTCATCAACAGAAAGACATATCGGAGGAGAGGCTCCGAGCAACAAGCTAATCCGTCTGGGTGAAGGGATAATGATGTAGAGGCTTGACAGAGAAACACAATCCCACAGCAAGTGTAACAACAACAGAATAACAAATGCACGCTGGTCTGAAATTGCGGTTAAAGTGTTTCACTAATGAACCCATTGCGAAAGCAAACAGGGATATTTGTTCGGGGACCTCAGGGAGATATCGTACGTCTCTACATACCTAACAATCTGAGATGTGAATAAATATCCTGTTTGATTGACTTGTTCCTCAAATAAACAGTACATTTATGTATTGACATAGGGGAGACTCTTTTTGAAACTTTCACAGGAGTGAATAAAGACAAAGAAAAAATAAATCCCATAAAAAAGCAATTTACTTCATTACTGCTGGGCAGAAAAATCCAGACTTTTGTAAAGGACTATTGATTTTTTCTGTGTATATTCCCATAGCAGAACTTTTGAGTCTATAAAACGCCTGCTTACTTATTAAGAGTAAAGATTTCAGGCATCCCAAAGAAATTGCCTGAAAGGGAAATACTCATATGATATTATTATATTCATAAATAGCCCAATCGTTATTTCAGATTGTGAATCTGTCTCCTGCAAAGTCATTTCAATTATTTTATTGAGACAAATCCTCAAGCTGATAAACATAAAGCTGATGGGGACTTTTATTAACACACCGAGAGTGTGACGGGGGGAATTTATGGACACATTTTGGAGTTTAGCCTTGTCAGCCGCATTACAATGAAACAAAAAGGGATGAAATTACGAAAACATCCTCAAATGTCAGTATCTGTTGTAAACCGTTGACGCGAATTCCATCACAGGCTATTAAACATCACAGAGTATTAGTTGCTTTATCGCTAGGAGCTAATGTGAATAAGAGTGATCAGTAGATTGCTGTTTTTTTTGGGTGGATTTTTGCTTTGACAGGTTCCCTAAATGTGAAAAAAAGACTTCAATTTCAATCAGTGAAGCCAGTGAAGCAGCAAATGCTTAAAAGCAAACTGAAGATGAATGAAAAGGCACCGACAAGCACAGAAATGTAATAGCTTCCACTTGACGTCACATCTTATCAGTCGTTTTAACCTGCCAGCCAGGATTACACCTTTTGGCATGCAGTGTGTGACATGCTGAGCGCAGAATTACATGCCATATTAAATTTTTTTTTAGTAGTAGTATTCATACTTGTGGTACATATTTTCAAACTTGTGGTGCATATGCCAGATAGTTCTGGCCTTTATTGTATTCATAGCTACACACTTATACAGGACTAATTTTTAGTGTATGTTTTTTTTCTTCCTTATTTATATATTTCGTCTCTTTTCAATAGCCTCTTTCTTCTTGTTTTCCAAGGTCTCCAGGTGCATACTATATGGGCTTTCTGCTCTGCATGCGCACACCCACAAATGCCGGAGGCTTTTTCTTTTCTGCAGACACCTCAAATACATACTGGCTATAGAATACGTGCGTCGACATGTGTTGATTCCTATGTGTGCATTGGTGCGTGCACGGCCGCATGTGGATGAATCTGTAGATATTGGGAAAGTAGATTGGGCTGGGATTTAGTTGGGGTAGTTGGATAAGAGAAACAATTGAGGCAGTTGAGGTTAAAGCATGACGTTATACAGTCCGTTAATAAGTCATCGCATCCCTCTGTGGATACACTCACGCTGAGATATAATAGCATACAAATAACTACACTACCCGAGTCGGTATGTTGGAATCACAGCCATTCAGATCCCAAAATGAAAATGTGGATTTTTTTATTCATTCAGTGACACGAATGCCCTCTCTGGTGCATGTGGACGCTGAGGGGTAAACAAACCTTTGGGTTCCACATTGCTCTTTGCGTCTGACTGCGTGTGCTGATAGCAGAGGTTTGTTTGCGAGCGCTCTGGGTCGTCGAGGCACTCGGCAGTTAATCAAACTGTCGTTCTGGGTGTGGATCGGGGTGGGGACATGTGTAGAGTCAAACTACACGACACAAGGGAAGCAACACCGCACAGCTCCACTCCCGACCTCTCTCCTTACCACTATCTGATAAATCTACCTGGCTGTACAAACTCTATCTCCCTTCTCTCTGTTTACCCTCAATACTCACAGTACAACCCCCTGTCTTTTTGCTAAGGCATAAATGCACTCCCCCCCCCCCTCCCTTCTGCCAATTCTCTGTTGCTTTTCTTAACATTTTAAGACAACGCTTGTCACACACACCTTTGTTCCCCACACTGCCTCCCTCTTTCCTCCTCTCTGTCTGTGATCTCCGTATTCTCTCTGCATCTCTTGGTTGCTAGTGTCTCTTCTCTGTCTCCCGCTGGGAGTGTTTGCTGCCAAAGCATCCACAAGGGAGAAGTCAAAGAGGGAGGCAGGGAGGGAGGCGAGAGGACAGAGTAAAGGAAGAGAAGCGGGGTGGAGGCATGGGGAGCAGAAGCGGGGTGGAGGAATGGGAAGCAGCAGCAGCGAGGGTGCTGTAGCTGCCGGGGGGGGGGCTGACAGAGGAGCAGGTGGTGATTTACAGAAACAATTTTGAAAATAACTGTGTACATGATCTGCTGTAAGGGACAAAGTGTCACAAAGGCAGCTTTTCCAATAGCCTCTCAATCTGCTGGGCTATAAGGTTGAATTAAATACCGCGTAAGGTAACTGCCGCTCTACTGTAAAAACAATATGAGAGATGAAAGTCAGAGGAAGTAGCTCACTGCAAGCCTGTGTACACGGAGAGCTTAAACAAAGCTGGATATTGTGTGACTGAACTCTGAGCAAAAAAAGTATTCAGAGCCACATTGTGTCAGTGCTGCGAATACAAGGCCTTGGTTGTTAAATTATAATACATTCATTTGAACACAGTATAGTCAAAGTGTGCGAACTCGTAGAACATGCTAAACTGCTGTAATAAACATTATACCGCCTTATAATAATAATAATGAAATAGTACAATATAGCTCACATATTGAGAAATAATGTCTATAGGCAGAGAGATGTAAAGTAAAGGGGCACCCCAAAAGTTTTACTCATGACATTGAGTTTATTTGTCATGAGAAGTGCTATGCAGTACGTATATTATATTTCTGATTGATTTAAGAAATACTTTTGTATTTATGATTTCAATGGTGTTTCATCACTAATGCGTGACTTACAAATAATTGCTAATAAAATAAAATAAATAAAAATATAAATATAGTATCAGTCCAATGTCTTTTATGAGATATTTTATGTGATGTTCAATTACATAAAAAAAAAAAAAAAAACTTATTTGTAGGACCTGATGTCTGAGTTTTAGTGCCAAAAGATATGCGTTATAAAAACTGGATAGTATTATGTTTTTGGCACAAAATATGGTCAGATTTTACAACACAGTACATCAGCACAAAGGTATTGAATGTGGATGATCTCAGTCTAAAAATATTGAAATTAGTACGAGTCTATAAAAGCCCATGTTGACCCATTTTACAGTGACTGTACATTAGAGGAGCTATAGGCACAGAGTGAAGCCTCCGAGCTGTTTTAAAACTAGCGTGTAAAGCACTGCCTCAGGAAACATTGCTGTGTTGAAAAATCTATAAAAAATTAACCACAGTAATATTACTGGAGTGTGCACCAGCCAGCTTCTGAACAGATGCTTAAATACTGTGAATAGCTTGTATGCGGTAACGATCCATTGGATACCAAGCTTGGTTGACCTAAAATCACTGCGCTCTGGACAGGGCGGTCTCAAAAGCCTCCTTTTATTCATGCTGTGAAGTGGCAGCCACCATGTATGACACATCAATGCATTAATCTGAAAATGGATTCACGAGTCCTACTGTATAAGTATTGTGGCAGGATGGAGCAGACTTATATTGACGGCCCGAGGGGCAGCACAAGTTTCCCTGTCTGCACAGGGAAACACAAGATGACACAGCTAATTCATCTCGGCAGCATCATGACAGCTGGGCTGGGGCGAGTTTGGGAAAGGGGGAAACGCTTCTGATGAATGACTTTCAGAGTACGGCCGCTAGCTATAGCAAACAGTCTCCCAGTCCCCAACAGGCCTGATGCCTCCTATTTGCTGCTCAGGGAGAAATGAATGAATGGGCCTTTGTAAAATAAATGGTCCCTTTCTGTCTGACATTTACAAATGAATCCTTCTTGTAAAACTAAATCCATCCATTTGTTTTATTGCTTGTGGAGGTGAGTCGAGCGCTGGAGATTGTGTGGTTGTCATTTGCACGCACAGCAGGGATGATTTAAGAAATGTATAAATGTGGTGGCGGCCAGGGCTATTTTATTGGAAGGGTCCAAGAATGCGTGCCATTACGCCAACTGTCCATCAGTCTCATAAAGTGGTACTAATTTCAGAGATCCTCCCCGATTGGCCACAGACAGAAGGTGACAGGGTTAAAAAGGTTTTTGGAAGACAGCAAACCAAGTTTCTTCTCTCATTGATTGTCTGCAGAGGACTCTAAGTGATAAACCCAATGAAATGGTTTATGTTTCTGCTTTTTTTTTACTGGTCTAAAATAAATTTTTGATGATTTTGAAAATCAACGCCTGCATGGTGGTCCATTCTTCCCACTCACACTACCAACCATCCTCATATACAGCAGTATGGATTAAACAAATGAGATACAATGTGTTAATTCATGCACTTAAGCAGTGGTTGTATGAGTATTTTGGAGAAACTCTGGAGAAAGCCAGGCTAGCTGGTTCTTCCTGCGAAGCTAAACACGTACTGGCTCTGCACGGACATGAGGTTGATATAAAAAGCTGGACCAACACTGGATTTCTGAGGTCTATAAGAATAGTGAAATTTGACTGTAGAAAAAAAAAATCTGAAATCTTTTTTTTTTTTTTTACATAAAAATATAACACAAAAATAGCGATAAATCCCTTAAATTTAGTTATTAAGTCATTGTGATGAAGATTTACTGAGAAACATAAACTTGTCAATGCTGTATGGTGCAGAAACAATGAGACTGTGACACTGTTTTTAAATGACCTGAATCTTGTCTTATCTTTGGAATTTCTTGTTATCCAACAGCTGCTAAACACCAATGTCTGTGAGAAGTCCATATATCAGACTAGACAAACAAGCAAATTGGTATTTTTCCAAAAATGTTAAACTATTGCACTAAAAACTCTAAATCAAGGACAGTAATAAAATTCAGTGAAAAGTCCACCCCCTACTGAAAGTTCATAAAAATGACATGTGCTCTTTAAATCCGCTCAAGTTAAGTTTGGGATGGCCTTTCAGATATCAGGGGTGATGGCCAATCCTCTGGCTTTGCCACTTACACACACATCTACGCCCTCCCGTAAGCCAGGCGTCAGCTTAAGTAACATAAAACGTTAAAAGTGTGCACATTTTCAAAGCAAAATCAAGCCCCAGTGACAACAAGAAGAAGAAAGTTTCCTTCTCCTTCTGCAGATATATATCCTTAAAACAAATAAACGCCTCAAGCACAACCTCCCCCAAGAGACACGTTGTACCACATAAGTCTCACCTTGTCAAAATATTATACCGAGCTTACTTTTGATTTTTAATTCAGCATAAATAAGATCAAGAGCTTCTCAAGCAGTGAGATCCCCGGGAGATATCCTGTCAGGTCCTGTTCATTCCAGTCCCCAGTTTAGGAGCAGTTCACAATCACAGGCCTATTAGCTGCTATTAACCAGCATATTCAGACAAACAGAAAACACTGAAACAAAACTTCTTTGATTGATTGCCTATAATTTACATGCTCTGTCCAACTTCTGTTTGTTCTCCTTGTCCAGAAACTTGTTTCGCACCAAACACACTGGCAGCTTGTTAAACTGCTGGCAAGAGTTGAGTGTGTGCAAGTGCATGAGTGTGTTACACCTTATGTCAGGGGGATGTCAGACAAGACGTGAAAGCAGAAGTAACGAAGGGGGTCGATGGTAGTCCAACTCCCGAGGAAAACTGACAAACACACGTACAGACTCACAGAGGAGGCTCAGACTGCCAGATAGGATGAAACAGACAGACCAAAAGGCAGCTGCGTGGTGGGTTACACCTGGCTGCATCTTTCCTTTTGATTTCAATTTGGCCTACAGTATAACGGTCCCTCTGGAGATGCATTTACTGAAAGCAATATGATGTCTTCCATCGAGTGTGCATGCATGTTGTCTATGGGTGTGCACGGTGCGAAGCAGACACAGTCGCTAATTGCCGTCATGACTCATTTGTCTTTTTTTCTTGTGCCCATTCTGAAGCTGCCTGAACAATGATGTGCTGGTATAAACCATAAACACAGAGGTGGAGGCTTGAATCGAGAGGGCACACCTCCCCGGTGGTGTCTGTAATTCTTTCAGCGCGTGTTACTTAGGCCGATATTAGCGGTGTTAAGATTTGCATCTGCTGCGCTTATTAGGTTGTGGTGCTGAATAATATAATCAGCCCCTCCTCTAGAGAGCAGCCCAAAGGCAACAGCAACAGACCCGTTGAGATTTACTCTGAGATGAAACAACAACCGCTCGATCAATGGACCTTCCACCAACATTAGCACAGGGCAGGTCTGTTTGCAATGTTGAGCTCATTTACATTTAAGGCTGTTTGTCACCGCTCTGTCTCAAAGTGACTGAGCAGAAATGTGTTTGGAGTCTTAAATACTGTTTTGAATAGGACAATGTTTGCACCGCTGGATAAAGGGATAAAACCTGGATAATTGAACTGTGGGACACAGAGCAACCTATTGAACCTTTATTAGATAGAGAGGACAGGTCGACTAGAAAGAGGGAGGGAGAGAGAGAGAGAGGGAGAGAAAGGGTCGTGGTTCAGATTCAAATCTCAGCCTCGGCACATGGGGCACCCGCTCTGCCAGCTGACCTACCTGGATGCGTCCTTCCACCCTCAACTTTAAAGCTGCATTAAAGCATATAGGTTCAGATTTTTTCCAGGTCAAGCTACGTGTAATTATTTGCATATAGAGCGAGGAAGTGGCATCCAATCACAAGTGGTCACTCGAGACAGATGTGGAGACGCATTATAATGCCAGGTTGGAACTAACCCACTTAAAGCTGTCCACTTGTGATCAGATCACCCGAGACGCACGTTAATGACAGGTCTGAACAGGGCCATTCACATTGGCATGTGAGATGTGGACAGACATCTGAAACTATTTCAATCAATATCTTTGTACAATCGTCAACTCAAATGGCTACATGTAGTATGAAAGATGTCGCTCATAGGTATGAACCAAAAGCGAATTATCAGCCTCTCCTACAAAATAGTTTTGGTTTACTGACACGACCTCATTAGGGTGATAATGTTGCTTAATGTCGGCCCGAATGCGCAGGAAGCCACATTTTAAGGTGAAACTATGTCAGCGTTGTTTGTCTATAAGTGTGTTTCGGGAAATTCTTCTCCAAAGGACTGGTGGCCTAAAATCGATTCATGCAGCTCAGAGTTTGGCATGGATCCATTTTATCACTTATCAACATTTTTCATTAAAGTGATGTTGCAGTGCAAGGGTCGACTACTGAAAGGCGGACTAGAACTGATGTCCGGCGTGAGTATTAACACACACTGACATATATAGAAAAAGACTGATACTCCTTGTCTCTATCTTTCTACTTGGGCCTCTTTCTCTTGCCAATACAAATACATACATACATTTACCCTAACGTGCACATTTCTAGGGTGAGGTGAGGCGTCCTGCTGAGTCTACACTCCTACAGAGGAGTCCTGCTGACCGCGATAGATGCAGTCATCTGTGAAACTGTAGAGGAGAGCGCACACACACACACACACACACACACACACCTCATAAATTTCTCTTTTCTGTGTGATTCCATGTACTTGAACTACACTGAGAATAGATATTCCTTCAACGCAGACAGTCAGTAATGAATAATTATTCAAATAAAGGGATTGGTACAACTTTAAAAGGTCTGTCTGCACATTCATGCACGCATGAGCCCACTAAGCCAGAGCCCAGTGCTCCTAAATTGGACAACACCTTTCTACTTACAGCTCCTCTGACATCCGTTCTGTCAGTTGGAGACAAACGTTTAATTTCAGCTCTGATATTGAGTACAAGGGAACCATCCTGTAGGAAGCCATTAAGGTCCTCTCATCAGCCTAATTAGCTGCTAGTAAGTGGCTATTGGCCCTGTATAGGACACTTGCCATATGTCTTATTCATATGTAATTGCTCCAACAAGAAGACAGTATCCCTCATTTTCACATCATTAGGCGTCATTTATCTTAGTCGCAGAGTAAAGTGAAAGTTCTACCCTTTCATTTATGCCACTTTAATGATTAATTAGCAAGTGTGTTGTGAAGTGTTGGCTGATGTTGGAGAGCGTCAGCGATGTATCTGTATAATTTAAATGACCCAGGCTTTATATCCGATTGGACTCATCTCAACAGGGAGTGAGTACTGTTGCATCTCTTGTCACCAACCTCCAGAGAAGACTGATGAGAGATTTAATTAAAAGGCTGCATTTGAAAACACTGGTCCATCACTTGGATGAAAAGAGAGAGACAGGGCACAATGACAGAGTATCACAGTCCTTCATGAACAGAAACAGTGTAAAGAGAGAGGGGGGGGGAGAGGGAGCGAGAGGGAGAGAGAGCGAGAGAGAGAGGGAGAGGGAGAGATGGAGAGAGAGAGAGAGAGGGAGAGATGGAGAGAGAAAGAGAGAGAGCGAGAGAGAGAAACAGGGAGGGAGAGAGAGAGAGAGACAAACAGAGAGACAGAGAGAGAGAGGGAGAGATGAGAGAGAGAGGGAGAGAGAGCGAGAGA
>CALSBV010010288.1:4102124-4248698 GCA_943590825.1 Bovichtus diacanthus
GAGAGAGAGAGGGAGAGATGAGAGAGAGAGGGAGAGAGAGCGAGAGAGAGAGTGAGCGAGAGAGAGAGAGGGAGAGATGGAGAGAGAAAGAGAGAGAGCGAGAGAGAGAGAAACAGGGAGGGAGAGAGAGAGAGACAGAGAGACAAACAGAGAGAGAGAGAGAGACAGAGAGACAAACAGAGAGAGAGAGAGAGACAGAGAGAGACAGAGAGAATGAGGGATGAGTTTCTGCCAAGGCCGTTCAGAGTGAACAAACTACATGCTCATGTTTGATTTGTAATATTAATTTTTTTAAATCCCCACAACACACAAATATAGTTTAATCCCCCAGGAAAACAGCCCTTTCAAATACAATGCAACCACTGTGTTTCCAGTGGCAGCAGCCCTGCTTCTACATGAAGCTTTAACTGGGTTGCTCACAGGGTCTGATGTTGTACTGTAGTGGGAATCAAAGGTTTTCATCAGAGAAGTATATTTCTGAGTGATTTTTTTGTAAACAAAAATAAAAAAAGAACAGCATGCCCCTTACCCGGTGCCAAGAACGCCGTGGAAGCCAGTTTAGGTCCCGAAAATAATTGTAAAACACTGCCCTCTTGTGACCACGATTTGATATGAGCGCATGCCAGCAAAAGTGGAATTATACATGCTGGCAAGCAAAAATGCTGGAAAGCCTTGAAAAACAAAGCAGAAAGAAGATCAGTATCAGAGGTACCGATTTCACTAATTTGATCATGGGATTGTTTGAAATGGAGATTAAGAGAAGCATTTATCATGCATTCCATATAATGTTAAGTCTGAATGCTAAATGCATAATAATGCATAATAAGCTCTGTACTCATGATCAAATGTAACTGGAATAAGCTATAGCTATGGATGAAAGAGGACACCTTTGAACTTCTGATCTAAAAACAGCAAATAATGGCTGAGAAGATGAGAGAAAGTCACAGACAGCTATCTGAATTTCAGTGTTGCCATAAATATTTGATGGCTCTGGGCTGTCACTTCTCAGTGGGGAGGAAGCATATCCGCAGTGCACACTTTTTCAAACTCAGAGACTGTAATGATCACTTTCTGGCCGAGCCTATACTGTACTTGTGCTTAATCAAATTCATTTCCATAACCTGAAATTTGAAATCCATTATTTCGCTTCAGTTTGCTCACACGGGGTCAGGCGTAGCAGGGGAAGAGAAACAACTAAACCGACACATTAGGCAGTGTTTGCCGTTCAGCACTGTTCAGATGCATGGAATTCAATAATGCGTCTGTGTTGATGTGCGAGTATCCCCTGATGGATCTGAACTTCAAACCAACTAAGGAAACAGCAAGAATCAAACAAGCTTTGAAGAAAGCATTTGACTTGCACAGTGGAAAATAAAATAAATCACAAAATGATTACACATTACAAACGGAGGCACAAAAATCAATTTCCATTTGAAGAAGTGACAGTTTAATTAGCCTAATTGCACAAGGTATAGAGTAACTGTTATAAGTTGAGTTCAGCACATGCTTCATGTATTCAGGTTTGTCTCTGTTCTTCGTCGGAGGCACGCACATTATGATCTACTGCGCTCTTTTTTCAAGATCACTTACTAACATATCATTTATCATGGCATATGCTCGAAGATAATTACATTACACTTTGCAGGATACAATCTCTTCTCAATGCCTGCTCAAAAGAAGTGAAAAACCATAACAAGCATTTACAGCTCAGAAACATATGCCAAGGCCAGCTTTGGCGTTAAGATTTTCCTTTCTGTGAAAATCTTCCCTTAGCATCTGCCTGTTCGAGCCTGAGCCTGCGGTATAGACAGACTGATGCTCTTGAGGAGACAGGAGAAGGGCGTAACCAGAGCCACTGGCTGATTCTGGTGACAATGCTGAGCTCGGGAGAAAGGCAAGATGTAGCTAATGGGCTGGCGATGGCGCAGGAAGCAGGGATTTGGATCCCCGCTCTGAGGGGGGCTCACATTCTGCTCTGGGACAGAATTGCTGCAACCCGAACCGGCTATCTGCAGGCCATTCACTTCACTATTGACCCAGCCTGCAGCCAGAGCTCATCGCAGTGTACACACAGACACAGACAGAAACATACTTTCACATGCACAAACAGCAGGCCGAGAGGGTGGACGGAGAGACAGCGAGAGAGGAGGAATGGACAGAAGTCCCCAGAGACTGAGAGAGACGGAAATCAATCAATCAGCTCAACTCCCTTTCCAGCCCATTCTCAATACTCCAACAACTGGCCATTAGTGGCTCTTTAGCAGCTATAATAAACAGGCAGTCCAGGGAGTCCAGTGTTCGGCGCATTGGGACCTGTGGTGCTGCCAATTGCCACATTACGCAAAATAAATTCACTTTATTGATTTGCTGTTCAGAAGAAAAGTATGACAGAGATACATAATGGAAGCTGTTAAGGCAGTGAGCCTGCTCTATAGATATAACAAAGCCTTTCCTGTATGCCACAATCATTGCTAACCGGGTAGCTATGATGCTCGCCTCTTTTTGCCTAATATTTGTCTCCTTTGTTTTTCTGTTTTATTGTCAATTACTTGCTTGCTGTAGCATTTCCCCCAGCTTACCTCATCTGTGTCTACTTTAATTCGTGATTTCCCAGAGTGCCCTTTGACAACTCCCAGGGAATGGGCTGACTCTTATTGCTTTTAATCAATAATAGGCATATTAGGGGAATAAATATGCCAAGTTAGTTAACACTCTCCTTAACACTGAGATGTACTAGAAAATAAAGAAATACTGTGTGGTTGCATTGCTTCTGCCTACTACAGGTACAAAAATGAAAGCCGGTTAGATATTTCAAAGCATTCAAATATGGCCGTCATATGTCATTATAAAATGTTGCACCACACATGTTACACACCATGGTAACAGCACCTAAAATATCTCAGTTTATTGCACAATTAATGTCGACCCTGTTATCTGCAAAGAAAAAAAATGCAGTTCACACCACCGAACAACACAATGGGCCCAGAAAGACATTTGTTTCCAAACTGCGGTTATCAAACCTGTTCTTGAACATTTTCAGTGTGAAAGCATCAGTTTATAATTGCTGCATGGACGTGAATGAGCGGAAGGAACGATCAATGATTAGCCTTTATTAGTGGGAGCCTGTAATGCAGAAGGGTTCAAGTTAAACCGACAACTTCTGTAATTAGTCCCATTAGATCTGACAAGGAAATAATAACTTGTCACTTGTGTTAGTCAGGTCTTTAGCCTTGCTGCAGTAACAGCTAAACCTGACACCTGCAGGCATGCACACATCATTTCACTTAAAAATAGCATACAAACAAGACCCACACACTGTCAGGAACACAGCCACAGTGAGGCAAAGTCAGGTATTAACCGATATTTAACATATATCTAGCTGCTTCAGTGATGTATGAGTGGGTTGTAAGAAACAGGGAAAAACAATAAAACATATTCTAAGCCTAAACGTTTCTGTTTGTTTTTTTGATGGACTATTTGAAGATAATTGGGTTCATAAGGACGCAGTTAAGCACAAAATTGAAGAATGTGCCACAGTTTGCAAGATGACAATATGATCCAAAGAGCACTCCATCTAATTGAAAGTAAGACATAATGAAAGCCTAAACTGGTTTTGAACAGCACCGTGGTAGTAACATTTGTCATTGAATAAAGCCTGGTCACTGCCTCCCTATCATGATAATAAAATGGCAGAATGCACTGCAGTCACATCACTTTGTCTTTTAAAACGCATATCAACAGAGGATGACAGCCGGCCCTATTTCACCTCAAGGACATTGGGCAGACAACCCACTTCTTTTCATCTGTGATACCAACTACCCAACCTGGGCACTTTTCCATTTTTGCTTTGGTACACTGAAACGTGAATAGAAATATGTAGAGTCAGATCTATCGTCTGCTGTCAAAGCAACATTTTTGCTCTATCCTTTTTGTGGTAAAAATCAAATCCTGCTGCCTTTTTTTTTTTACTACGCGGCAACCTGAATTTAAATGTATTTTTATTTACGATGCAATTTAACATAGTTCCAATACAGCATGAAACTGATGTGCTGCACAGAGAGTTTATAGCTGTTGCTAATTTTCAACTATTGTCCCCAGCTGGGCTTTCACATGTGCTGTGTAGTTAAAATATATAGTTTTCAATATCATGACGCCACGATAAACTACAACTATAGAAGTTTGAGTAAACTTGCACAGTGTATGGCCCCACAGACACGTTAAATTGTCAGAAAATGTGTTCCTTCAAGCCAAAAATACGACTGCACCGCTATGATGAAGACACTATTCTGCTCTTTTATTGTTCAGTACGGCAATTATTCTATTTTACTGCAGGATCAATAATGACATCCTGCTTGCACACACTGTAATTTAAAAAATAAAGAAACTCGGATTTCTGAATTCTTCAATCTTACATCCACATTTTCCTCATTCCCAACCTTCGTCCCACTTTGCCACATCACTTTCCCCAAACTCACAGTCCTGAGTTTTGGCTGACAGGATGCAACCCTGTACAACTTTCGACTTCAGAAGCTCCCAACCCCAAACTGTCAGAGCTGCTTTCAGTGTTCACGCTGTGAAATCCCTAATAAAAAACACCTGTTAAGACAGGCATTTAATGTTTAATGTTATGTCACACTGCTTTCCTCTGCCTTTTAATCTTCCCAGTGACAGTTGTAAGACAACATTTTATTTAAAGTACATTTTTATTTCTGTCACAGACTGATGACTGATTTGAACTATTAATACATACCTTTAAAAGATGACTAGGGCTGCAACTAATGATTGTTTACATTATAGATTAATTGCTTAATAGATTAATCCTTTAGTCTATAAACATTTAGTCATAAAATTACAAAAAAAATAAAAATTCAGGTTCCTTGTTTTGTCCGACCAACAATCCCTGACAAAAAAACATTAAAAGTACAAAAAAAAGAAGACTAAGAAAACCAGCAAATGACATTTAAGCCTTAACCAGTGATTTTTTGTCTAAAATATGAACAGTCAAAACAGTTGCCAATTAATTGTTGACTTATGACTTATCATTTAGGCACTAGAGGCTACTATAACTTGTAAGTAAGTATGCACAATTTTATTTTTGAAGCGCCTTTCGAAACCAGAGTTACAAGGTGATGTACAATGCAAAAATTCAAAAAATATAGAAAGTTTAAAACAGGAAATACAAATACACAATAGGCAAACACACATTACAGGAGAACTACAACTTCCACTAACAATAGTCTGATTCTGCTACAACTAACACTGCAATAATTAATAATAAAAATACAGGCATCATGTTATCTACTTAGTCTAAATGGGAATAGTGTGTCATGTACATGCTTTTACACACTGATGTAATTGCAGCTGATGTAACTTTAGTACATCCATTAGCAGTCCGCACATACCTATCAATAACTGTGCAAAGGTCAAGCAAATCAATAGACCAAGAGCTGGATATGGTCAACACTTCTTGGTAATTCAGTATTCCACTTGCGTGCTGTCTGATGTGCAAACTCGAGAGAACAGGGGGCAGAAGATACAAATCCAAAAATACCACAAATTTAGGGAAAGTGTGTCTAGCAAGAGGCTGCCCTGAAATTTCTTGTGCACAACATAATGATTCCTTCAAAATGTAAATTCAAGAACAACAGATATATGCCAAGTATCCCACTTTAAGTAATGGGACCTGCTTTTATTATGTCTGCTCTTTTTTTTCTTCATTAAAGCAGACAGCTGACTGAGAAAACATTTTTATCTACAGCAGTGACTTGAGATTGTGAGTAACTGAATTACCTCACAGCAATAAAAAGACTCCCCCTTCCGCATCAGTGACTTTCTATGGAAGTCCTCATCAGGGAGGACTACTATGCTTGCATTGCAGTTTAGATTTGACTAAATTAAGTTTTATTGAACGTCCTTATTTCATTACAATGAACCCAAACAGAATATTTCTCTCTATATTCTTTTGGGCCACATTCCAAGTTTAGATCCGCATGTGCAATATTACCAATCAACCAAAACTATCAAGTCTACCAGTTGCATATAAAACACCTCTTGAATTTATGAAGTGCAGACTTGCACTGATGATTTCCAATTCAGAGTTTGCTGGTTTCTAGAAAGATCAAACATTTGAAAGCATTTCTCGCAGTGCGGTCTGGCTGTGACTTACCTCTCTGAAGTTCTCGGGACCACACTCTAAGCCTCTGAAGTTACACTCCAGCAGCATGTCCTCGATGCGGTGTCGAGTGCGGTTGTAGAACTCATCCAAGCTGAAGCGAGAGCCCGGCGGGCGGTCCGGCTCCGGTGCGAGCGGAAACCCAGGTGCCATGCCTTCTTCGAAGCCCAGCAGAGGGCCCATGAAAATCAGGTCGCTGTAGCTCATCTGGGACTTCCGAACAAAGTTGTAGTTGCACATGGTGACAGCCGGAAAAGTCATGTTGTTGGCCACATTTTCATCAAGCATGGTGATGTAATCATATTGGAGATAATATATGACCCTGTCAACTACCTGGAGCAAGAAAGCGGACAGGGCCAAGGTGAAGACAAGCCCCCACAAACCTTGGCGAATACCGAACTTCTTGTTCTCCACAAACACGTGGTTGGCGCCGTGGAGCGAGCAACCGTCGAAGAAAGCGGCGAGGTCGTCCACCTCGCCAACGATGTCCTCCTCGTTGTTGTAATCATCCGCCTGACTAAACCCATCCAGGTAGTCCTGCGAGTCACCGTAACTCTTCTTCACCACCCGCTTGTAATGGTCGTCAAAACCGTCGTTACCATATCCTCTCCCGTGCTCGTCGTCGGCCGAAAAGGAGATGGTGCACATGATCCGGACCGGCATGGTGGCAGGATGAATAAGTCAATAGTGCTTAGAAATAAGATCGCCACCTGAAGCCAGAAGTCCAGTCCTGAAACAAGTAAAGAGTCCAAAAGTCCTGAAGCAATGAAATCTGCCTACTGACGCAAAGCCATCAGTTGAAACAATTCAGCAATTAGACAACAAGAAACATCTATAAGGTATTAATTAATTCTGGGCCCGTAATGCGAGTTCAGAATGCAGACCCAATCAAACGCATACGGTCCAAAACAAAGTCAAAACATCTTCTGAAGCAAAGAGCACAGGCTGAAAAGCCCTGGCCGCCATTCACATCTACTCTGAGGTGAACTGAGATGCCTTGCCTGGGTTTGTCCTTGTGTCTCGGGGGCAGATCCATCCCATAGAGCAATTTCAAAAGAGAGAAGAAGAAGTAGAAGAAGAAAAGGAGGAGGAGGGAGGAAAGAAGGTGAGGCCATGAGGAGCATAGGACACAGAATACTCCCACAGGGCCCAGCCACAGGTCACTGTGCTGGGGCAGAGTTTCACCATTTACAGGAAAAAAACAGAGGCTTGACGCAGTGGGAGAGAGAAAGTGTAGGAGCACGGTAGCCAATGTACAGTAGCAAAAGCACTAAATAGGCTTTTTATTTCTGCTGATTTTATTGTACAGGATGACCTCACTCCTCCCTCGCAAAGAAAATGATCTCAGCACAGTTGTGTAATCGAATGCAAATAATACTTAGGTGTTGTTGAAATGACTACAGATGAGCAATGGGAGAAGATTCACACACACATACAATGGTTTTATTACAAATTCTGCTTTTACGATGGGTTTTAAAGTACAGGGGAAGAACGACAAATAAGATGTCTTTTAGAAGATTCAGGGAGAGGAAGAAGTAATAAGTTCATGTGTGACGCCTAATCAAAAGAATACCAGAGCAACCACCGAGGAGAAAAGTCGAGGAATTTAATCAAGACTTCCGTTTGCTCATTGCTATTTCAATCTAATGGCCCATTTTACCAACAGATCTCCACATGGCTGTGAGCCGTTCTGTGAAAAACAGATTAACTGAAAGCAAATATGTACAAGTGGCAGATAAAAACCCCCCAAAAAAAAACCATCTCAACTGGATCCTTTCATTATTGAATATGGAGATAAATGCAAACTCCCAGAGGTGGTGTAGGTTGTGATGCGAAAAGGAAACGTAAGAGACCAATCCATCTCTATCGATCCATCTCCATTAGACTGCTGAGATTATTTTCAGAACCATGATGGTGCCAGAAAATGAAATGTTAGATGCATTTAGGGAGATGACAGCACTCTTTACAATAAAAACCTACAGCTAATGATACCACAGGATACCTCCAAGGAGCAGCCACATTAAACTTGTAAAACTAATGGAAAACACATTACCCAAACCGATCCATTGTGTTGAGCTTTTAAAGCATAACAACCCGCCACTGTGTCTCCATCAGGGGGTGGGGGGGCTCTAATAACTAAGAGGGTGTGGAATGCAGTAGACTTGGTCAATATGTACTTAACTGCAGCTGTGAAGATTCATCACAGAAAAAAACTGCTGATGATAAGAGCGCAAACAAAAGAGTTGTGGCTTGGCCTTGATCCGGCTTTATCTTGGAGCCTGCTTACCAGCAGTGCCTGATAGCCTCTGGTTCTTGAATATTTATTAGTGATCACCAGATAGCCTCCGGCATCCAGCCTGACCTAACAAGAAGGTCACAGAGCTCCCTCAGCTGCAGTCCCTGGGCCTTCTGAGAGGCACCGCGGCATGAATATTCACGTACGCTAACCTCTTGCTTTGGGTGGCATGTTGTGAAACTGCTGTGGAGGAAATTAAACAGTGCAAAGCAGTGCAATGACCCTCTGAATAAAGCCAGATGATTAGGTTTGTGTACTTCGTGCCAAAATATCGTAATTACGTTGTCAGTGAAGATTTATTGATGCTCACAGGGTTCTCAAAAGAGATAAATCCAAAAGCAAACATTGTTGTCTTTCTCCATTCTTCCCCATTTATCTTTTCTTTTACGTCTTTTCATCCTTATCCGTTCGCTGTCATTACTCATTGCTCTTTCAAATCATGTTCACGCTGCCTCAACATGCATATTAATGTCCAGCAGGGGGCAGCAGCAGCACATCTAATGCTGTACTTTCTCCTCAGGGCTGAAATTGCCATGACAAAGCAACAAAGGCAACATTTTGAGAGTGAAGAAGATGCCAACTGTGATGACAAAAGCACTTTCTGTCTGTCTTATGTATGTTGTACTACCTATGTGTATATTGATATTGTTCCATGAGTCAAACTGAATCATATTGTTATTACTTTAAGGAAAGAGTTGCCACTGGTAAGCACCAACGTTAAACTTAATAAAGCTTATTTTCTTTTTTTTAACTGCAGAATAAATGTAAATAATATAATGATAAGATTCCAGAAAACGTTACCAAACAACTTTTTGTAGACTCTCAAAGCGAAACAGCAAAATTGTGCTAAAACAAAAACTAAAAAAAACTAAACAAATGCAAATTTAATTAGTAACACCTTTACAACCAGAAATGTGACTTCACTCCCATAAAATCACCCTGAATGAATGAAACAGCTCCATCACTCCCCGATTCAAATCACGCAGGGAGCCTTTGCATGTTGTTTCCAATCTCTCTATCCCCACGCCTTCAAAAAGGAAAAACAGCATCCTGAAAGAATCCTTTGTTTGTCTCCACAGATGAACCCTGAACTCACTGAGAAAACGGGAAATAAAAAACCCAATATGACAATGTTTTGAGGGTACATTTTAAAACCAGGTCAAAAGGTGGCAGTGTTGTGATATGAGTGTCCACAGTGACAGCTACAGCATACTCCCCTTGGGCTGGGATTTCAACAAGGCCACGCATTTCGCCATGGTCAGAGTGAGAAGAGCGCAGGGCAGATGAGAGGAGAGGTTTAACGCTCCCTTTCAAGTCCCTCTCACCAGCTCCGCTTACAGCTAGGATCGACCTGCCGTTGCCATGGATACATCCTGGCCGCCAGCGAGCGAGGATGCACAAAGCCCATTACTCAGAGCATGCATATAGTCACACATGCACACACACCTACGGACAAACACACTCACACTCACAAAAACTCAGGAAGAGCAAAAAACATGGACACATGACAGTGACAGTCTGTGTCATTTTTCTCACACACACACACACACAGACACACACACACACACACAGAATGGACGCTTGATGCTTTGACTCAGGGGATTTGAAGTGAGAGAAGGACAGTCAAGATGAAAAAATTAAGATATCCGGAGCTGACACGGTGAGGTAATGATATTACTCGCTCAGAGGCAGCGTTCAATCAATAGTGTAGCATTCATATTCTTAGGTTATTGTGGTATTCAGTGGATTCGGCCTGCGCAGGAAAAACAAAGAGCAAGTAAACAAGCAACGAGCCCGGTCCATTCCCAGAAGATGCTGTGGTAGAATGAGACAGAGGCCAAAGGCAATGACGCTGTTCTCCAAAACACAATATTGTGTCCTCACCTTTCAAAAGGGGCCACTGCTATCTGATACACAGAGTGTTATACGCAGAAGCTCCCCTGCTGGGAGGAAATAATACGGAGAGAACAATGACCTATTTTGTAAGTAAGTTGTTGTTGCCAAAAAAACACATTTCTCATTATAAAGCAGTGAGGAGGTGATACAGAACTTCATGACCTGGCCTACGATATGGTTGGTAATAAGGAAACTAGTTCTGGGATAATACAGAGCAGAGTTGGGGATTGCCTGGTAATAGAGGACAATATAGTTGAGTTGTGTTTTAAGGAAAAAAGGTTTTGACACACGGGCCTCAGGAGACCAGCATACCTGGCTACAACATCAACGCACAAATCTTTAGAGACAAAGGAGAAAAAAAGAGAAAGATTTGAGCCTTGTACTGTACCATGTGTTGGTGTCTTATAAAGGCTAAAAAGCTCCAGCCTTCATGCCTGCCTGCAGGAATAGCTTCATCACTGAAAAGAACGCCATATCTTCAGCAATCCAGTGTGACAAGCTCAAGAAAGTTTGGTGTCAGATGTCATTTTGAAAAAGTGAGTTAACACTGAACCCGTTTTTCTGTAAATGGCACCAATTTCTACATATTTTACCATTCCACTTGTTCTCTATTTAATCATTAATCAAGGGTACACTATATCACTCAAATACAAATAACTCAGGTTTGTTTGTGTTGGCGCCGCTACAGTTTTTTTTTACACTGTGGAAACAATGACGTGATAAAGGTATCCCAAGCAAAAATAAAAGTCAAAGAAAACACAGTAAATGCACTAACTGAGAGGTTTAAAGTACAGCTCCTCGTGTGCTCAGAGGAACCAGTCCACCCCCTTTAAACATGACCTTGGCTAATGTCAGATTCAATGATTGACGATGATGACAGGCTAGTAGGCTTTCATCAGAGGAATAATGGCAAAGTGCTTATTTTCTGTCAGTTGTGTGATTTGGTTATGCATTCAGCATGAAACTTGCTTGTCATAAAATAGTTGAAAATACCAATTGCAAGTTCCTCAAGCCCAATGTTTTGTCAAAGCAGAAAAAGATCACACTTGAGAGGCATTTTTTCCATTTTAATCAAAATTACTTAAGGTTAGTTGATTATCAAAATTGTAGCCGAGTATTTTATAAATCAATCACTTTTTCAGCTCTTCAATCACTTGAGTCAGATTTGTTGGCGGCAGCATCCAGTGGCCACTCGGGAACATGCGGCACTTCAACCATGGTTATTGTCACTTGGCTAAAACAAGAACTAAGATTCACTCAGCACCCAGCTGACTTAGTTGCGCGTCATAAAACTGCAATGTCAAAAGTTTAAACCAGAAATGCTTATTTTACTCCCACTCTCTACCAATTTGTTCGGTTTCTCTCCACTTTAAACTATTATCTGAAAAAGGTTAAAATGCCAGAAAACATTCTTGAGAACAAAACAAAAATGACTCATTACTGCTAAGAATTGCTCATTGCCTGACAATGGTCAGAAGCAAAACATAAAGTCAAACAAAATGTGGCTAGTTCATTTATAAAAGCCAACAGCCGTCGGGTAGAAACTGCTCCCTGAAGCAGCTGGTTGGTGTCACTGGCTGTTTAACACTGCAGAGCAGATCTCGCTTCGACACACTGACACGGCCAACTCAAAGCCTTCAAAAAAAAGATCTCTTCCACAGCGGGGGGGCTACTTTCTTATCCAGATTTCTGCCCACCTTTACCCAGTGCAGTGCCTCGGCCAGGCAATGCAGCACTGTGGCCAACTGCAGGTGAACCAGGAACACAGAGGCTGCTGAAAAGTGGGCAGTAAAACGGGTCTTAACAGGGATTTCATTGTAATATGAGACGGAGCCACAGGAGGCGCATGCTGCATGCTGAACTGTGTTGATATTTATGACGTGCTTGAAATGTACACTATGTAGTGATGGGAATCTATTGACGATATGTAGCTGGCCGCCAAGTACTTTTCGTGCAATACTAAACTGAGACAGAGACAGGGTGATGTTCCTAAGCTCAGTGCAATTAGCGCTGCATTGAAGCAGCAGATAGACGAAAAAAAGATTAAATCAATGGAGAAGTCATATGTCTGCTTTTAAAAATCAATGGAATCCATGGAAACACCCGCCTGTTTGGACCAGAGTCAGTAACTTTCAGAGCCTCTTTGATTGACATGTCAGAGAACAGAGCTGGGTCAGAGGGGAACAATCGCCGCTTTTTGATTGGCTGCCCGTCCTGCTGCATTACACAGCGGCTCCCCCACTGAATATGATTACTCGGTGCAACCCATTACCTCCACAGTGTGGTCTCCTCTGTCTCTTTCTCACCGATTTTAAATCGGCCTTCAATCGTTCTATCTCTCTTTGATTCACTGACTTTATATCTTACAATTTCTCTCCGCTCTCTACCTTTCTCTTTCCCTCTCTCTATCTCTATTACTAAGATGAGTACCAGTGGGGCAGCAGGCTGACTTTTAACACAAGGGCCGAGAGGGACACAGTTATCAAGCTGAATGGTTTAAATATGTCACTCGGTGGCATTTTCATAAAGCCAATTCATAAGGGCAGGCCCGGAGTCACACAGCTTGGGGATCTCAACACTAATATCAGTGATTACTGAGTCTGCTTTTAGGACTTCCATCTGCATCATTTCATACATACCAATAAACACTAAGCAAGCTCCCTCGATATGCATGCATTCACTCAGTCTAAACCCGTTAAATACACAATAAGGCTTATTTTTGCAGGTTTTAACAGTCCTCATGCGTATGTATTATAATACACGGACATGCTGAGGCTGTGTTTTGAAAGTCCCAGGTCTTTTCTCTGGCTCAGACATAATGTGTTTTTGTCTGTGTCTTGTCATTACTTCTGTCTGAAAGCCATGCAAATAATGCACAGGATTTACGTGACAATCATGATCATTTGCTGTATTGCTCCGTTTGCCAGATTTGACATTTTACATTTTTTCTGTACTTTTTTCCCCCCCAAAGTCTGTCAAAATGATGTTCAGCAAGAAATTCTGATCTCAGTGTGTAATTCTCATTATGGTTGCAGAACAAATGTCATTGATTTCGCGCTGCTCTAAAATAAGACTTGAGTTGCTCGAAACTCAGCGCGATTGTGACTCAACTCTCCTTCTAGTCACACAGCAGTTGTTTTCCCTCAGATTTAAAGGAAGTAGTACTACTGACTGAAGCTTTCAAAAGGTAGCAGGGAGATAACAGGCTTGTTTTTTCTTCAAAATGTAAATCCTGCAAAGGTTCATCCACATCATTTTTACGAAGAAATCAGTTTGGGAAACTAACTTTGTCGCATACATTTCTGTGATGGGTCAAGTTAATTATAAACATTTTGATGTTTTTACAACATGCAAAAAAGATTATGTTGAGTCAAAAAATGACAGAGGTGGTAGCGACTCTATGTGGCTAGCTCGCTCTGGCTATCTTGTAGTACATTTGTCTGTAGCTCAAGTCGTTCATTAATCACAGGGTTGGCAGTTCCGTCCCTACTGCTGTCTACAAGGCCTCTGAGTAAGAAACTACACCCCAAGCTGCTACCGATGGGCAGGTCAGCCCCAGTGTGTGGGTGCGTGTGTGAATGGGTGGATGAGACACACATACGCTTTATCCGTTCTTCTTTATAACATGGAAAAGCACTATATACGTACATGCAGTCCAGTTACCATTCACCTTTTATTCAGAGGGACAGAAAACATTGTGTTAGGTGACGGGGCATCATCTCTGGTAACAATAGGAGTAGCCATGGGAGTCAACTGAACATGGTGCAGATTCTACTTTGTTCCGTCTGTCACTACCTGCCGGGTAGCTAACGCTAGCTGGCAGCTTTGTGAAGATATCTGACTAATGTCAAGAAGCTCAAGAAGAACAAAGTCTTTGGACATTTTTGCACTTTCTGCGCTGAAACCGAACGTCTGTGCTCTCTTTAGTTGAAGCATAGTGGTGATGGTCCATAGCGGATTATGATCTCCTGTATTTTTTCAATATGCATAAGGCTGACAGGAGGTGCATGTCTTTCTTTAGAAAGGAAAAGATTAAAATCGACCATCGTCTTCAAGCTTGAACAAAGAGGTGGAGATTGTGTCTATCGACCACACTGCCCAGCACTACTGCTGACTATAATTTCAGCTGTTAAAATGATCATGCCACGATGAGTCAGCGCTTGGCAGTCACTAACTCACAGCAGCACTCTAATCCGTTATGAGCTGGAACACATATCGCTGCTGCACCTGAGGCCAGAGGTCTAACAAGGCAGGACACTGTGGCTACAGGACACATCAGCGCAGAGTTATGGTAAAAGGACTGCATTTATATCGCTCTTTTTCTAGTCTACCGACCACTCAAAGCTCTTTCCAACACATGTCAACATTCACACACACACATTCATGCACTGATGGCAGAGGATGCCATGCAAGGTGCCAACCTGCTCATCAGGAGCGGTTAGGGGTTCAGTGTCTTGATCAAGGACACTTTGACACTCTCTGGAGGAGCCGGATATCAAACCAGGAACCTTCTGATTGCTAGACGGCAGCCCCACCTCCTGAGCCAAGCTGCCGAGTTGTATAAACATATGGCAAGGAACGGTTGGAAACTGGTATGTGCATTTTGTCAGTGCAGTCACTCTTTCTGTGCCTCAGTCACTCACACAGACACCCGCTCAAACACAAGCCCACATGTGACGCTCACACACACACACACACACAGCGATGTTGACAACTACTCCATCACTGCCACGAAACGTATGGGAGCCTTTTAGTCAGCTAACAAACATTTTCACTTGTCCCGCCGCCATTCCTCGACAAGTGATGGACGGTCAGCTGAGGCCAGATTCACCAGTCTCATCACGGCCAATCACACATGAATACAAACACCTGGTGCATCTCTGCTCCTGCTTCAGTATTCAGCGGTGCTACCTCCGAGGAACCCTCAGGGGAGCAGGGGGAAGGGAAGGGAGAGGAGAGTGGTATAGAAAAGGCGGGTGGAGTGAAGAAGGGGCGGGGGAAAAAAAGACTAGAGGGAGCAAAAAGGGTGGGAGAGAGGGAGGGTGGGAGCCAGATGCCTGGGCTCAGATCTATTTGTCATGTCAGATAATATGACAAGCGCTCCAAGGGGGAGTTTATAACTAGATTATTGAGAGTACCTCGATTTATTTGCAGGACTAAAAGAGCCAAAACTCACAGGAGCCTGATGTACTCATCACTTTTTAAAACAAGATTAGATTTTGTTCATTTGCTAACCGGATTATATTGTATCTTCGAGTAAAACAAAAAATGTGTCAGGGACGTGGATAGTTTGGATAATTGGGGAAGCATCAGCCACGGTTGTTGATCCCACCAATTTTTTTGAGAGGGCCGTTTCCACAACCGTAGGCCTGAAGGCTTGTGTAATGCTCGCTTTCAGCCGTCTAGCTATGCATCCACCCATCTATTGGCGTGATCACGATCAGTCTGCTACATTTTACACGCTTGCATTACGGCATTTTTTATGTTTAATGCATGCTGCCAGGGCTAAAATTCCCTCCTGAGGCATTTCCATTCCGCAGTGGAGCAGGTCGTGGAAGGTTTAAGTCACACTTCAGTCAGAAAAACATCGGTGTCCCATAAGTTGATAATGAGTCTGTCCCCATGTGACTGTTTGTTTCTTTAAATGTAACAAAAGAGCCGCGCTCGGACACAAAACAACATCGCAAACAAAAGGACTGTGGTTGGCAAAACAAAAGGGAGTGATTTGTGTTCTACAGTCACAGTCTGTCTGAACTTCAAAACAGAAATGATGAAAAATCCAAGACGAAGTAAAGCAAACAAAAACAAGAATTCTGCTTTCAGTTCTAAATCATAATGAAAAGAGTAATTGCAACGGTCTGCTCTCACATTTGTCAGGGTACTTGTTTTAGTTATATTAATTAGTCATGTTGTCAGTGTGTGCACCAGGCCGTCACACTCAAACTGAAGCCGTATTCCAAAGCCTGTTTTTGCTACTCTGTCATATCCAAACTGTGATAAAAAAAAAACTTTTAAAAAAATTTTTTTTATGAAGTTCCTGAGAATGTCCTGAGAATTGATGCGATGTTTAATACTTTACATTTACCTCCTCGGCCTCTAATGAGTTGGAGATGGTAAAAAGATTAGAGAGCCATCAACTAGTGCAGATTAGGATCTGGACAGGCGTCGACAGGAGCTCACTATATGAGATTTACCATTTCCTCATCCCAAATAAGGGCCTGGCTGCTGATGAGAAGGGGGCAAAATCAATACGCCCTTCTCGTTCCCATGCTCAGTAGGAGCACGAGGCACTAAAAGAGGGTCAATGATTTAGCGCATCTCTCGCTGAAGGAAATTAATAAACATGAGAGTGCGGGGTTGTGCTGTGGCGTGTAAGCCGCTCACATCAGAGAGGTGAGAATGATGGGGAAAGTTAATTCAGCCTGCTGAGATAGCTGGCACCGAGAGACGGAAGGTCACTTCTATTTCATTTTGGCAGAGTACACAGTTCTGCCTTTTTCTCTTTGGGTTTTGTTCTATTACCATATCACTATGCGGCTTTCCTGGGGGAAAATTGTAAATATATTCATTTGGATGAAGACATTTCTTTTTTGGCTGCATTTTCTCATTAAGTATGTGGCATTCAAATCCAAAGTTTCAACTTTCCATTTAACATTTGTAGATTCACTAACTTGCAGCTACTTGGGGCACACACACAAAAATAATGATATGTTGGGATGTACATAAGAGGCAACACAATCAACTCTGTGTATTAGAAAAAGCAGAACTTGCAGAGTAAACCCACATGGCGTCTACATCAACAAGAGGGAGTCATTAAACTGTGTCCTGAGGAGGTGCAGTGACAGCTTCAAGTAGTTTGGTATTATACCACCATGCCCAATTTACAAGCCAGATGATATTTGCATCAGAGGCAGAGAAATTCCTCTGTGAAAACACAGCTTAGGGAAGAAAAGCATCTTCTGTTATCTGAATGATAAGGATAGCGCTACTCGCATCTTTGTTATTTTTCTTGCTAGTTTTTCTTCCGCCTCTAGAGTAAGCTCCTTATACAGTATGTTTTCCCTCCACTGAAAACGGGATTGGAGAACCTAAAATTGGCCACATGCCTACACTTTATTTCACTGATTTCACTGATTCAGGGCTTACGTAGCTTTGCATTCCCCCTACAAAAGTCTGCTTTAATAAAACTATTCTTTAGTATTTACACACAAGATGTTACTTATGTAAGGAAATGAACCAATTGCCCTCTTCCTTTTCAAGTAACTTTAATACACTTCAATTCAGAATGGGATGAACTCCTGCGTATAAGGGATGGCGCCTCAGTCCTCTTTGATAAAGGATGCAGGCAGCTACCTGGCTGAATGATTTAAATTCAAAGAGAAAAAAGGGCCGTACTGTATAGGGAGTCTCGGTTCATTAGAACTCTGTGCTGAGAAAGCTGGGTAATATAGATAGAAGCTAGCTGGAGTTGGCTGAATTATAAAGTCACCCGAATGAAAACCCAAGCGTGTTTTCCATCAGGCAGCGCAAAGCTGGTGCTAACCAGGAACTTTCAAGTGAATGACTCTGGGAGGCTACTTTGATGTAGTTGACAAGGAGCCAGTAATGAGGAGGTTGACATTGCTCTCCCTGGAACCCCCCCCCTCCCTCCTCCCCCCCCTCCCCAAAACTCTCTTTGAATTAAATGATTGCGAGTCAGTATGCTGATACTGCGTCTGTCCATTTGTTGATGCTGCTTGGCTCCCCTGCTGAACGCCAACTGCCACTGTTTGAACTGGGGGGTCACATTAGCCTCCTGCTCAAGACTGAATCTCTTCACCAGCTGTGAGAGTTTGTCCAGAGAAAGTAAACAAGACATCATCTACGCATAACACATAAAATCCAGCAAAGTACTGTACTTGACCCCTGCTCTTTTGAGCCAGGCACTTAACCCTGAGCCGCTCCAGTTGAACTGCATTCCTTTCTTTTTTTTTATATACACCAAGGCTGCCATGTCAGTATGTAACTCTTGCATCTTTCACCACTTTGGCAGCTCGGCTGAGTCAACTTTAGCAGTGAAGACAATGAGACGGAGAAATGTAAAAAAAGGGCAACAAAACAGCACACTTGAGTTGAGCCGAACACCTCAGAACATGCACTGTAACTGAAATGTGTTTGAAGTGTAAGAAAACAGATTGCGATGTATTCTGTTACAGCTGCTATTTTATTTCTTTGACTTCACTGTCAGTTTATATGGTATCAGATATGGGTCACATCCTGAAATAGATACATCCAGTCATCCAAAAGGGGAAAAAAAAACCAACCCAAAACAGCAGCAAATGAGCAACACTTCAGAATTGAGCATTAAAGAGTGGGAATACAGCCTTAGTAATAAAGATGCCATCATGCTGTTAACTTGCATTGCGATCGTGTCAGTAAATACTGTAAGCAAATGTTCAATAACAGCCAGTTAGAAATACCAGCGGAGAAAGACAATTTATCGCTAATGAGAGCAAATTGCACCACTATTCGTAGATGAAAAGGTGCGTGAAAACCTTTGGTGTTTGCTGGTTGGTAGCCATTTTGACAGAAATAAAATAAAACAACTGACACATCAAAAGCAAAACTTCCTTCTGCCTGTCTAACAGTGGAGCCATGAGAGGAGGTGAAAGCCTGTGATTAAACAGGGACAAAGTAATTGATATTCCTCACAGGACCCCGGGGCTCTGCCAAAAGAGGGATGGGGGAAGACGGAGAAGAGGGGGAAAAACGGAAATGTATTACTCAACGTCAGTAATGACCATAAACATATAAATCACAGGGAACTGAGGCTGTTGCTGGGAAAATGAATCAGGCACAGCTATGAGGAGGAAGGTTGAAGGGAACGCATGAGGGATGAAGGAAAGGATCAAGGAGCAGAAGAAGAGAGGAAATGAGGGGAAACTCGCAGGCTCAACACTGCACTGCAGGGTGTCTACTGGTGTTATATCACCATTCACTTACAATTACTGACACGTCTGAGCAGAGGATTTCTTTTGATAACCAATGCTTGATGCATGACATATCAAACCCTGACTGGATTTCTTTCCTTAGAAATGCCACAATACAACCCTCTGCTAGGGCTGGGCAATATGACGATATTCAATGGAAATTGTGATATGAGACTATATTAGATTTTGGATCTTGCAATTGAAATGTTGTGACTTTTCTAGCTGTTCTATTAATTGCCTTTACGCACTTAGTCATTTTTATAATAAAAAAAATCTCACTGTGTAAATATTTTGTGAAAGCACCGATGGTCAACTGTACAATATCGATGCAATATCCATATGCAGGTATTTGGTTAAAAATATTGTGATATTTCATTTTCTCCAGATCGCCCAGCCCCACTCTATGCAGATTCTTTTGAATGGCCTTTTAATAGTGTCACTGCAACACACACACCCATGCAGATTCAATGGTAGTCAAACCGTTTTAGGGTCCTGCATTAACCTTGTATGTCATTACCACATAGGGAAGAAGCAGCTGGACAGTTTACCTCCCACAGATGCCAAAGAAGCCAATCAGCTGACCAGCAGCAAATCAATCATGATTACCTGGCTATACATTTTTTAAAAAAAGATCAATGGAGTTAATGACCAGTGTGACTTTGTTTTGTCCTGCGGATGGAGACAAGGACACACACATGATGTGGGACACTACTCTTACACAGAAACTCTCAGTGTTTGTGTCTACAACAAAAGGCAACGATTTTGATAGAAATTGGTGGAATATAAAAATGCAACAACTAATGATTGTTTTAATTACTGAGTAATCTGCTTCAGATTTTCTTGATTAGTTAATCATGTGTTTCTTAGTCTTAAGAATATCAGAAAATGCTGCAGAAATTGAAAACAACAATTTCCCAGAGATAATAAACAATTCAGAAAGGATTAATCAATTCTCAAAATAGTTAATAGTTTGTTGTTCCCTAATCCTCGTCGTCATCAGTGTGGCTGTGCTCTTCATTTGATGGTGGCATGAAAAGTCACGCAGGCAACCTCATAATGAAGAAGACTTGAGCTTTTTGATGACTATTTGGTTGATTTAGTCGGCCAGCTTTAATGTGTGTTGTAGATTTCACTCACTGTACTCATCTAGTGGTTCATTTTCTCTATAAGACATGTTCATACACAATGTATGCAATCAGTTTGACCTATGTCAAATTCCACTTTAAATTCTCAGGAGGGGTGTTGAACATCAGCTGAGATCATTTGCAAATGCCATGCATAAGTGCAGAAAACGGCCACGGCATGAGAGAAATGAGAAACCCTCACACACACACACACAAAGGCATTAACCACATGCAGATGTGTGGCAGAGCAATGCGACGGACAGCCTCACACTGACACAGCGAGACATCCAAAACCAACTGAACAGAGACACCAACTCATGATATGTATGTTACTACAAGCAGCAAATATGTAGCTTAGTGTAGTGACACAGTGATCTCAGAGGAGGGCAAACCCTCAGGGAAGAGCTGCCATGGTCCAAAACTGAGTACAGCCGGACAGGAAAAGTCTGCTTCCGGCTTGAAGGACTCGTTTGAGGCCGGCAGTTGATGTGACAAGAGTCAAACAAACAGATTTGGGGACGCAGCGAGTTTTTGCAGCAGAGAGAACCAACAGTGGGCAGCTTAAATAGACTTAGACCACCAGATATACTGTATGGTGTGTGAATGTAGCATCGCATTTTAATAGACTTCTAAAGTATCTCACAGACGTCCCAACATTTATCTAAAGCCTATTTCATATTTGCAGGCAAGGTTGGGGTGTAGCGATGCCACTAGTTTAACTGCATTTTGCATTATTACCATATTATCCATTATGACCGCTTAACAATAAATGTCTCCTGATGTAAAAGAGCGTCAGCGTGTTAAGCTACTTTTTCTGAGTAGCTTGCTATAGTACTTCCAATGAAGTAGTGCTGCTGGACCTAAACTCATTTTTTAGTGACGAGGGGCTTGTAGCTCTACTTATTTCAGAGTTGCTTCCCCAACAATGTTTGTGGGATGTTTTTTTTGTGTTCGACGGCGTTTGCTCATTTGGATCATGTGTCAAGCTAAACAACGGCCCAGGAAAAGCAAGCTGACACGTCAGAAAGACTGAGGAACTACAGTAACTTTCTTCAAAGTGAGTTACAGAACATCTCACCGGCTTCTTTGGATTAACCATCAACTCCCAGCGAGAATTAAATCAGTAAGTGAGAGCCCCATGAGGGAGAGGCCACGAGAGAATAGCAGTGAGGTACAGAAGAAATATACTGTATATGTTTAAAGACTATAAAGTATTTCTGTTAAACCTCCCTCTACAACACATACACAGAACACTGATTACAATCTTGAGGCAACATTTAAAACTTGTTTTTGTGCCAGACAGTCTCCTAATTCGATTTCGCCTTGGCTTTATCTATCACAAGTCTAATACCTCTGCCAGAGGCCCGTATTACTAATGCACCATACAAATATCAGGCACAATTTTTTTTTTTAGATAGAGCATCTCCATTTGTGCTTTGTTTTTTCACTTGCTCATGTGCCAGAGAAGTATCACTGCAACAACATTTTCCCAAAAATGAGTCTCAAAGGAGTCGGGTTGACCAATTCTGCGTTTATGAACAACACTCATTTCCTTGCTACTGGGTAGAGGGCAAGCTGACGTAAAACACTCTGGACACGATAGTAAAATATATTTGACAGTTTTCCACAACACTGACACCATAATTTTATGTGGCCTTGATGTATTGGACACGACAGCAAATCAAGATTAAGCTGTAAGTATATTTTCCCACCAAGATGCCAACAAATTCAGCCAGAGTACATTTTCTTTCTTGAGGAAATCTTTTGAAGAAATTCACTGGCAGAATATCTCTTATTCTTTCATTTTTGTCTGTCTTTTTTCTCCTTATTCCACTTCCTCCCTGTCCTACCTCCCAAACCTTTACCATTAACCTTCACACTCTACTTTCCCTTCTCCTACCCTTTTCCCCTGTCTTCCCCTACACTCCTACCCCTATTTTGAACCACACCCCAGGGACGTAGCTGTCCAATCTGATTGAGAACTGGCCGTTCACGACTGCTTTTTCTTGCAGAGATTGTGATTAGATCCTTTTTTCCCCCCTTCCATCTCTTGCAGTTGTTGTTTTTAACAGAAAGACCCCTGTGGCCAAACTTCCTCATTAGCCGTCCTGCGGAGTAGCGCAGCAGAACTATACCTGCACCAATATGTCTCCATTTAGCCCTCTCTCTGCCTGCAAGCCTCACAGCTAACCCAATGCTCTGCCTCACCTCGCTAACCTCAGGTACCGATACCTTTATTATGTGCACTTCCACTAGGTTGCAAATGTATATACAAACGCACACAGATGCATAAAAGTATATAGTACACATATAAATCAACCTTCCCAAACTTAAGGTATGAACTTGACATTCTGAGCATGAATGAACATCAACTTTCCACTGAGCTAAACCCAACAAGATCAGTGAAGTGATCAGAAAGTGTACCTTGAAAAATACCACATGGTTTACCTGGGAACAAGATAAATGTAATCCATGTTCACACTGCGAACAACGTGATGGCCAAGAAAAGTATTTTGGTTTCCAATGTAGCAGCGTGACCAGAGAAGCTGAGCGAATGGTTAACAAGCTTGTTACCTGAGACACGAGTACTACGGGGGAACTATTGATAGTATCTGTTGCATTCTTCAGAAGGTACAAAAAGGAGATATAGTTTAGTAGACAGTCTTAATTAAATAGTGAAAAACAACCCCACAGAACCATCATTGTGGTAAATGGCATCCCTGAAAATGAATCCACAAAAGGTTTTTATGGAAACTCTTTGTTTAATGTATCTAAGTAAATTAAATAAATCTGAATTTTTCCACTTAAACTATAACAAAGATAATGAAGCCTCTGGAGCTGTTTCTGAAGTCGCTCCACCTGGTTTTTGTTGGTATGAACACAAATGATTACGTTTAGCACGGAAAAGACTTGACAAATCATACATAAATGCTGATTTCCATCAAAATAACCAATTTTGTTTTGGCTACAACTAAAAAGATTTCATTGATTGTTGAAAAACCTGATTAATCAATAACTTATTTGTTTGTGTTTGTGCAGAAACACCAAACAATCTATGGCTCCAGTCTCTCCAATGTGAAGAAGTGAATTTGCTGCTTTTCACTGTTTATATCATTTAAAATTGAATACAGTTGCTTTTTTGACCGTTGTAATTTGAATGCATCACCTTAGACTCCTGTGATAAACATTTAACATTTTTTTTGACATGTTATAGACCAAACGATTAGTTGATTAAATGAGAAAATAACTGTCAGGTTAATTGATGATAAAAAAAACAAAAAATAAACATTAGGTTTTAGGTATTATTCGTATTGACATTCAAAACAAGTGGAACATTATTTTTTTATTAAAATTTATAAATAAAATTTGAATTTACTCAGACGTTTCTATCGATGTTTATGTACATCTATTGATTTTTAATATACAAAATAAAGAAAGATACATTCTTGGATTTATTTCATTTTATATACTATATAACCTAATCCTAATAGCCAAATGTTAAGAATTCATTTTCCTACACGCATAAGTTACAGGAACTTATGCGTGTAGGAAAATGAATTCTTAACATTTGGCTATTGTGTGTGTTTAACACAGTAAACTGTTAGGGAACAAGCTGCAGGCCCGCTGCGCTCTTTGGATGAACTTCACACGTCTATAAATCATGATTATGATGTAATGAAGGTACACACACAGTTACCTAACAGGAGTTACCTCCAGGCCCCTGTGGTCATAACGTGCTCATTTAATATTGCAACACATGACACAGGCGTGTGAGTCACACCAGTGTCAGTCATTCATTTGCCATTATTTTGTAACATGAAATTCAATGTGTTATTTTGAGTCATGTTAAATTGTGACTCACTTAGTTTGCTGGTTCAACAATGAGCCGTCCCTCCCACGTAAGCCAGACACTTTCCCGAATTGTAATACATTTCAGAGTTACAAATAATGTTTTATCCATTTTTTGGATTTCTAGTTGAGTGCATTAACCTTATTATGCGGCGAACAAACCAAAAAATGTACTTCTAAATGCACCTCCGGAGCGCCACGCTGGATTGAAACACTGACTCGTTCCACCTTTGCATTGCTGTTATGATGGCTGCTGCATTAGCTGGACAGAGATTCTGCAGATTGATTTAGAAGGGTATGGAAATGAGCCTCTGTGCTACTTTACTCTGTCTTTGATGTGTGATATCACAAACAGGTCTGTTTGTGTTTTATTACAGCTGGCACATAGAAAGACAGCGGATGGGAGGGGGTGATGAAGGAATATCTCAGATGAAGTCTTTCCTGGGATGCAGTGTAACCCATCTGAACATCATGCATTTATGTCTCCTCAGGAGCGAAACTTGTAACATAATTCATCATGCATACATAATGGCAGGGCGGCCTGTGGGGACCAAACACCCTCTTTAAAGGGAGGAACAAGTGACATTCCACTATGTAGAAAATGAATTGGCCTTAACCACTTTCTTCAAAACAGAATAGATTAGAAGTGGTGGACTAGGTTCATAGCAACATCTCTTGTACAAAACGATTCCAATTGGATTAAAGTGTATTCAGCCTACCTGCTGCATCAGAGAAAGGTTTCGGTAGAATCGTGATTTGAAAAGACAGATTTACTGTGAAGGCCAATTAAATAGCAGAAAGTGCCCCCTGCCCCCTGCCCCCTGCCTGGCCGGAGTACCACACCACTTGTCCTGAAGTGCTTCACGTTGCCAGTCCTGATTGACTAAATGCTGAGGCACCACTTACTGCCTCGGCATGCCAGAGAGTATTTCATATTTTGAAAAATAAAAAAAGTAAATGCTGATTCCAGCATATGCCCTTGGTAACAAAACCTCCCGGGGAGATAGCATCAGAGTGAGAGAGGGAAGGAGAAGAGGGAGGGAATAGGAAGGAGGTCAGAGAGAAATACACATGAATGTATGTTAAGTATCAACAGCTTTGCTTCCTGCCATGAAGAGAAAATGCTTGTAATTTGTTTTATTTCTTTTTTTTGTTGTTGTTCATTTTAATTATAAACAGTCAATTCTAACTGGGGAAAACATAACTAGTTTTTTTTTTGTGTATGTCTGTCTACAGACAAATATACAACCTCAGGAGTATTCCCGTGAGCCGGAGGAAGGCTCAATCCCTTTTGCTTGTATAAGCTCCTCTAAAGCCCCAAACCTCCTATTTGGGCAGCCGCATTCTCTGCGTGAAAATGGCTTAGAGTCCTGTCAAGCTTGTAGGTTATGCAAACCACAGCACAGAATTATCTCTCTAAACACGGTGAGTGGAAATTCATTACCTTGACAGCTATTTTACAACTCAATTTAAGAATACAATGGTGTGGAAATGTTGCGATTTAAATAAGAAACCTCACGTGGAAGCAGGCGTGGAAAAGGAGGAAAGTCTTGGTTACCGAATTCACAGAGAAAATTCTCGGTAACGTTTTGTGACATTACAGAAAGAAAAGCCGAGGCCCACAGAGTATCATCTGAAGAACATGGTCACACTAAACCATACTTATTAGTAAATGAAAACACAATTTTCTCCCAGTTACGGCTTTTCATTTATAGAAATGGTAAATAACTTCCACATATATATTTATATGTGGACTTACACTTCTGACTCACTTACTGACACAGAGTGCTGTGCTGTAGCCTTTTTACTTTAGCATTGGTCAGTGTGTATTGCCACTGAAATAACTATTTACACATGCATACATCTAACAATAGAGGGGAATCTCAGAGACGTGCACTGTTTGTGTGCTTGGCAATACGTAAACATGAACTCTACAACTTTAGGTTTGTTCTAACTGATGCTGATTGTTGCTGGGTAATAACATTTAAATATGCCTTTTTGACAATATACCATATTATGCATTTCCTCTGAAATGGCTACATAAAACAATAACTACAACAGCATTTGAAACTAACCTGTATTCATTCTTAACAAATGCTAAGTCAAGATCCAATGAAAATGTGAATGTAGACACATGTAATGACAACAATGTAGTGCAATGTCCAAGTCGTGAAAACTCAGCAAGTTGAGTAAAACTTTGAGAAAAAAAAGTTGAGTTGAGAAAAAAAAATCCAGTATGCTTTTATTCTCACACATGACAGTAGCAGAGGCACAACAACCCTATGGAATTTGATCAAGGTTTTGTTTTACTCATTTCTTGCATCATAGAATACAGTGAATCAGAAGATGCAAGATGACCTTTGACATTGTGGAATACAGTAGCAACCTCCAGTGTAGCAACTCGGCACTCAAAGTCACCAATTCCAGTGTAAAACTGTACACGTTGTGCACTACATAAAAGTGAATAGAAATAACCCAAACTTTGCGAGACAGACAAGAAGAAACGACAGCATCAGTTGTTTCAGTTGTTTCAGGCAGTGCCCAAAAACTGCAAGACATTTTTGTTTGTGGGTTTGAGCCGAATGAGAGAGGCTTGTTGTTGTTTTTGTTATTGTTAATTATATCTAACTAACAGCTAATATATTGTTACTTTGCTCTTTTTGTTAACAAAGGTCCTATCCATTGAGAAGCTGGATGTGAAGTATATTGCCTGTTAAGGAATGAATGACTCTATATACCCCTGTGCCAAACCTTAAACATTTATTATTATGTATATATTATATATATGTTATACATTTATTAAGTGCAATTGTTGTTAACAGAGCCAGAGAGTCCATTGTACTAATTGTTTTTGTTGTGTGATTTATTCTTATTTATGTTTTATTTATTTAGGATATTTCTGTACATTTTTCACACTCCAATTCCAATGTCTGAATATTTTAAATAATTAATTGCACTTTGAAAGGGTGAACTTGCATTATTATGAGATTGTATTATCATCATTTTAGTGGCATAAAATAGTCTTAAAAATGTAAATTATACTTTTTAATCGCAATTATTTTCTTGGAAAATATATAGTACAACGAAATAAGTTATCGTGACAGGCCCAGTCACATCATCATCAACAGTGATTTGTAACATTTTGGGAAGACACGGACAAATGATGTCATTCTGCTGAGAGGGGAGTCAAAAAGCACAATTTGTTTAATTTGGAGCATTTTGGATTGGAGCATACATGCACATGAAAAACAGTCATGATATTATTACATAATTATCTCACCCTCTCCATGGCATGTCTGTGTGTATCCGTGCACAAATGAGTGTGTGCACTAGTATTTTTATTTTTGTGTGCGTCTATGCTTCGCTGCTTTCAAAGCATGTGAAGCAGCCAGGGAGTGGGAGCTGGTGTGACATGGGATAAAAGAGAGCTGGCAAATGAAAGGAGGAGGAGCAGAGATGGTGGTTGATTCTGTGGGCGGCTTGTGTTGCACAGAGATACAGAGGGAGCGACAAACAGACTCAGACGGAGGCTGACACCAGCTCCAGCATATGGTGCTCTGTCACTCTGTCAGAATGTGACGCCAATAAAGACACGTAAGTTTAACACAGCGCGCTGCTGCGACTTTTCCGCTTTGTAACTGATCAAAGAGATGTCACACACATCAAATTTTACAAGGAAACAAACGCTGGGGTTATTGTAAATGAATGACATCTAAGGTGCCATGGTGCATACCGCTGTATTCATCAAGTTTCAGTTACACCTGCAGTGTATATTTTGTAAAACACAAGATGAGAAGCTGTTCACAGTTCTTTAATATGTTCTTGGCACAATAATGAGCCAAAACAAGAAACTTCTTCTCTTTAATGCCTGGCAGAGACAATAATTGGAAGCTAAAAAGGGGCTAAGCAGAACGGAAAGGTCAAAATGTACTTGCTAGTGCACATAAAGGGTAGCTACGTGTGCTTGTGAGATAGCAAGAGAAAGAAACCAAAATGGAGAAGATGGTCGGTGGTTGATGCTTTGGTTTGCACACATTAGTGAGTGGCCTGCACAGGTGTGTTTGTGAGTATGTGTGGATTACAAATACGTCATGTCTCTGTAATTTGCAGAGCATTGCAGAGGAAATCAATGAAATGAGCAGTTGTAGCGTCCAGTCATGCAGGAGTTCACCTCCTCCAGTCTGGCCGGTGACTCAGCCCTGTTTCCCAGTCAGCTGTGATTGAAGGCCGCTGTGGCAGATCTGCTGCTAAAGGTCATCGTACTCATCAACTGCCCACTGCCTCCATGTTTGATGGAGTGCAGTCTAAAGATCAAATGTCCGGCTGTTAGGCCAGCTGTATCAACCACCGCAGCCTCGTGGTTCTCATTGTGCTGAAAATGCTCCCTGAAAGGTGTAAAGATTGGTTTGAGTTGTTCGCTGTTATTCGGTGAGGCAATGAAAGTGTTGATGCATCATATGAAAGATTGAGGTTGTTTCTAAAAAAAAAAACAATCAGTTCAACTAAGAAAACTGTGTTGGTGTGTCTGAGGTAAAAAGGTTTGTCTGTGGGTATAAAAAGGTGCCGTTTGTAAGACTGTAAGAATGTAGCTACTGTGCTGCTCCATAGGGTGACTGGTAAGCAACAGTCTCCAGTTAAAGTGTCCAGTCGGAGATGTTTTGGTGGACTAAACACCAAAGCATTTTTTAATCTAAGAGACTAAAGAGCTTTATAGGGAGGGAGAAAAATAGAGCGCAGAGGAGGAGGCGAGAGACAGAGAGAAGTAAATGCCAACAGGTCAGTAGTGGACAGCCTCAGGCTGAGAGCCACAGACGCAGAGCTCATTAAAAACAGACTGACTTTTCTGAGTGGGAGGACAATATGGAATGGGAGAAACCCAATGGCACTGGTCTTTTCTTTGAGGAAGAAGGATAGTAAGGGAAACAGACAAAAACAACAACAGAGGAAATAAGACAAATGGAATGAAATGTGAAGCAGAGGCACAAAGGCAGAAGGAAACACAGTAGGATAAATGCAATTTCCCTCCTCTGGAGAAGAAAGGGAGGAAAACAAGGAAGGAAGGAAAGTCCTTGAGAGAAACTTTATCATTGTATGTTTCTCGCAGATATGAATCAGTGTGACGGTGTGTTTCTATGTCTAGATTTAGTCTCAATAGTCAGCTACAGCAGAAAACTACACACGCTGATAGTTTTTGCCTCTTGTACAAAATCTGCAGCTGCTCCTTTTTCTCATGCTCTTTTCTTTTTTTATTGTACCAAAAATAAACGTGAAAAGTTTTTTATTCATGACGTATTTCATAGGGCTACAAAAACAAACCTAAAAAGGCAAAAATAATTATGTCATGAGTCAGTACAAATAAAGCAAAAAAAAATTAAATAAATAATCCACATGAAAACTCCCACTCTTGCACACGGATTTTTCTGTTTTTCTTCTGTTTTTCTTCTCTTTTTCTTCTGTAATCTACAGCCTTTTGAACTGTTTTCAACACCTCTGAAGGTGTATGAGTGGACAACTACACGCGCCAAGAGAAGCAAGATGGAGTTAGCAGCGTGTCAGGCCCGCAGATATGCTGAAGGTTAAGACTGTGATTATAGTGGGAAGATGACTCCTTGCCCTTTGGTCCTCTGACTCAGTATTGATCGCAACACTCTTTGAGTCACAATTGTTTAAATGAGTCTGCTTTGCTCAGTTACACGAGGGGAGGGGGTGTCTGAAGACAACACACACGCTCACACACATCATCTGCACAATGCACATCCACATCCCAGGGGGCTGCTTAGTTTTCTTACGACGTGTGTGTGTTGGAGCACATCGTCTAAATATAGAAGATGAAATTCCTGAATGTCATCACGTTCCCGGAAGACCGTCACTCTAATTGTGTGTTTTTCTCTTTTGTCATCCATTACTGTGTGGTGCAGCTCAACTGCTCTTAATGAGAATCGGTACAAATATTGCTTTTATCTCACACCAGGCGGTGAGGGGAAATTTCTCAATAATGACAACTCCTTAGGTAATGAGATGAGCATGAGAGACATAATTACAGTGGAAGATGGGACAGAGTCCGAGCGCTCGGGTGTTTTTTTACTGTAATGAAATAAACTGAAAAAATTTACCCGAAAAACCGCCAAGAGGAGAGAGTTTACATGTGAGATAAAGAAAAGGCCTCTTCTCTACCCTTTATTTAGTTTTTCTAGAATGACGACAATGTTCATGTTGCTTGTGAGTTTGAAAAAGACTGATGAGAGTCTTACATGATGTTCATTCCAGAAGTGACACGTCAGTGGTGCGTAAGTGGAAGCAGCCATCCGTCCAATCCACACCGACTCCGGACTCCGGTACAGCTGTCAGAACCAGCTGCCCTGTCTGCAGCTCCTGAGACTCAGCTAGCAAAACCCCACACTCATAACATTAGAATGTAAAATAGTGGTATAATAAAGGCTTTCTCTTTCCACCATTCGCTTCTTCTCTTTCAAGTTCATTCTATACACGGATACCAGTCTATGAATACAAATGAAACGATTCACTTCAAGAAAATAGTTTTGGAGTGGGCAGTAACTTTGAAACTCAGAGGCCATATTACTGATTGAAAAAGCTTATCTTTAATCCATAATAAAAAAGTATGCAGAAGGTGAACGGGGTTTGTTACATTTATGGGCTCACATTTTTATTTTTTTTAAATGAAAGTGCATCTCTTCTAAGTGATGGGAAAGTAATAAACAACTAATGCGTCCTAAAATGTTGTGGGAGAATTACACTTAAAATAGAGACATAAATAAATGCCACTGAAGTAGTCTGGACTCTGTGGAATCGACCAGGTCATTTTGGTCATTAAAGTGAGTTGACATTATCTTTATTATTTCACGAAAAATAGAAACTGAATGTTTTGTTTTGGAAATAGGATGATTGGATAAGTAAATCTGTGGGTTTTGTTGGAACTGTAACTGGAGTTAATCGCCTTAAGGACTTTAAGTATTGTGCAATGATCAAAACAGCAGGGGCAAGATGCCTAAAACTCTGTGTAGGTTTTCAGCTTCCATAATTGTGAAGCTGGGTGCACGTGCAGAAAAAGTGGCGTATTCATTGAATACCTCTGTCTGCTGCACAAGACTTAAGACATATCGAGAAAAAAACTGCAAAGAAGAAGAGTCATTTGACAGATTGTGTTGCACTGGTGTTTGGCTAAAGAGGCCAGAGAAGGTGTCGTTTCGTCTGAAATCCACGTACAGATGTGGCTATTTATAGCTGCAGTGCTATCATTATTTCACCACATGCACCTGTAAACCATCATCAACAGTAAAAGATTAATTATCAAAATTGAGTCTACAATGTGCTACAGCTCAAGAGAGACTGTACAGAGCGCTTCACAATTAAGCAAACAAAATGAAAAACACAAACATAAGGAAATATAACGAAGCCTCCAATGTAAATTTAACGAAAGATAAAAATTGATCACACAAAAGTAATTATTCATTCAACGCCAAGGCCATGAATGCAGTGTTGGGATTTCACAAATCTCTGTGTAGACTACAAAGAAATCATAAGCAGATACATGTGTTACAGATAAAGAATGGCTGTACATTTGCATAAATAAACACTTAGTGGACCAGCAGAGGATTTGTTTTGTTTTCCCACACTCAATCTAGCGCATAAACATATATAACGTTCACATATTTATTGGGAAATCTGAAAGCTACCAGCAGGTGACTGAATAGATGTTAAGTGGCCAATCATTTTGCCGCACACATGTTCACTTAAACACTTCACACACACACACTACCATCAAAACAATCCCCCAGAATGCTACAGGGAACGACAGCTCAGATATCAGATAAACCTAAAAACTTTACATATACAGTCTATGCCTAAAACTTGTAACCTTGAAATGTAAAAGATATTTGACGAGACATGTGCTGCCGCAGCGTTAGCAGGACTACGTGGTTTATAGTCTAGAACATGTACAGTACTTCATCACAACACAAACACTGAAGTAATGCTTTCAGAGGGGAAGAGATGTGAAATCAAAATGTCCGGCTGAAAGAGGACACTAATTGGAGATTTTCCACAGACCATCACCGAGATGACATGTCCATGTAATCTCATAGCGGCATACATGTCCCTCAAATAGCCACGCAATTGCCCGCCACGATGCTCAGTGCTTTAAAGCACCAATGCAATGTGAGGACATCATTGAGGGGTAATTGTAATTCAGTGCATTAAATGAGCTAATATACCATCCCAGTCTGGGAAATACTAGTTAATTTCATGTCAGATGAAAGGGATTTAATGGTGGAGCGGTGCCATCGCATGAACTGTTGTACATTACGAGTTCGATACAGAGTAGAAATCCAATCCCCGAATTGAACTGTTGGATACATTTCCATCTTGGATACTGCAGCTATCAGCTGCACATTAGCCATATTATGACATTAGCTATATCTTCGTCACCCTGAATTTGGATGAACATACATCTCCTTTATCCTTAGTAGCTTCATGGCAGCGGGTCAGTGTGTCACCAGCTCAGAGTTTGACGTTTAAGCTTATTTCATAAAAATCCTGAGCATCTGGTTTGATTGGTTCACCGATTGAACAGATGGTGGAACGAGCTCCACATTGATGTCAGGTCGGCTGAAAGTCTTCACACCTTCCGTCGCAGACTGAAAACCCACCTGATTCGACTGCACCTCAGTCAATAAAACATAAAAATGGTTGGCTTATTTGAAGCTAATGTACTTGCAAGATTAACGCTGTTCGGAGTCGTATCCTCATGATCGTTTGCACTTATTGTAAGTCGCTTTGGACAAAAGCGTCTGCTAAATGAACTGTAATGTAATGAATGTCATTTATGAATTTATCAATGGCACCAATTGACTGTATAATATAACACTCACATGCCATCTAACTCTTTCAGATTTTTGCCGTTAGAAACTAAACAATTTGTGAAAACTGTGAAAGGACTCAGTGTTCAGCTGAAATCAAGGCTCATAACTTGTCGTTTTCAGCCGAAACAAAAGTGTTACCAGTACATCCCTACTGTCTAGACAGCCCATTAGGGTAACATTTCTCGGCAATTACAACATACAGTGATCTATGCCTCTTATTTGCTTCCCACACTTAGCAAAGAGCCGGCAAACAAGCTAATGGGTGGCGGGAACAAGTGTGGGGGGAGTAACCACAGTCCATTTGGTCAGCCTTTTACAAAACTGGCACAACTGAAAGTGAAGCTTAAGATTAAAACAAAGACAAAGTTAGAAAACTTTTTCTATTCTGGCAGTGGAGGTGATGAAGCAATGTTATAACTTTAAAAGTTACTTAACAGCACAAATCCTGCTGGTTTTCTAGATGTTCAAGTTGTCATCTTGCTACAGTGACATAACATTTTACAGTGTGGTGTATGTGTACAGTGCAACTCAGCAGTTCGCGGGGGCAACATCTTTTAGGTGAGAAAAGGACGGTAAGACACAGATCAGGCTGACTGCGTTTTCAAGGTTGAACGCGCTTTTTGGCATTTTTTTTTTCTTCTTTTTATTGTTGCTTGGCAACCATCGAATGAAGGCTAATGTTAGTTTATCACAAACCATGAACTGAATCAGAATCAGAAAACCTTTATTCATCCCACAGCGGGGAAATTTACAGCGCTACAACAGCACAGGGACAGTGCAGATAAAAGGGCAATATAAAATAAGTACAAGTTAGAATTAAAAAAAAACATCAACCGTGGTAAATAAGTAGCAGTTTAACATAATACAGTAAGTGAACATGTGAGAATAATACTCTAGCAGCCAGTAATAACAATAATATATAGTAAAAAGGGAAAACTGCTACCTAATAGTTAATAGTACAGTTCAAATTATTTAAACCAATTTACCCAAAAATGTACCGCACTCATCCACCTCCAGGCCTGCTGGTTTCTGTTCAGATTATGGTAACAGAGCTTTCTGATTTACCAAGCGTAGAGTATCCAGCAACAACCCCCACAGAAATGAAGGCCCACATGTAAATTAATCAGATTAGACAATGGGGAAAAAACCCAGATGTTGTTGGCCGTTGTTTTTGCTCCGAGTTGAAGTTTTTCAACTTGAGCCGTTCAAGGCGCTCCTGCAAAAACGCAAAGCACTCAGCAACACAAAAGCAGCGAGCAAAAACACTCCACCTTCATTGAAAGCAATTGCAAAAAGCCACCACAAGCTGCTTAAACGAGCTGTCTGATCGGGCCTTAAACGTCACATCCTCGAAGATCTCTTCTTTGTTCTCTTTGGCGGTAATTGCAGGTGTGTTTTTCAACATCTCAATTTTTCAATATGGATTTAGCTCGTTTTAGTTTGAATGTGTACTCTGCTCTTAAAACGGGGAACGACGCACCTTTACGTTAGTGTCGTCAACGATTTAGTGAATAATTTCAGTCCTTTCTCCCTTTTCACCTCGAGTATTATCATTAATTCTATGATTTTAACCTTTACAGCAAACTTCAATCCATGCAAAGTTCATTCTTTTCAATAAATGTCCAAACCATTAAGCAACATTAATGCAGTCCTTGTGAGCCAAAGGTAACTATAAATTTTAAGGTTAAAAAAATATCTTTAGGAACTGAGGCAAACCATAACCCCTTGCAATGAAATGCCTTTCTCAAGTCAAGTAATTAAATGTATAAAGTAAGCTGGTGCAACAAATCACACAGCATTACTCACTGGCTATTAAATTAAAATGAAGTTTTGGTATAAATCTTATTCATGCATAGTATCAACACCTGTGTCTCTCTTCAGTTTTCAATTATCTTAAAAAACAGAATGGCCCATTCATCAGCGGAGGTGACACAATTAATCATATCCAAGCTCTGTGAGGAATGACAAACCTGTTTTTCATCGAGCAGTTGGGAGGTTTTATTTGACGAATTAAGATGCATCTAATCAGTTTAGTTCATTGCTTGAACTGTAAATCATTGCACTGATCCAACAATGACCTTTCCGAAGGAAAGACAAATCACACTGGCATGTTGGCAGTATGGATAACCTATAATGCAAACCTAAAAGACGTGATTTTTGAAGTGATTTGTTTAAAGGAGACGGACGTAAACAACAGGCAGAACAAGAGTCTTGAGATCACAAAAGTAACCATGAATAACTGTACAAAATGTGCGACCGTCCATCCATCCATAGACGTGGAGACATTTCATTTGATAAGTTGCTAAATGAAAAGTCATTATGGTTTATTCTTTAAGGATCATAAATGTCTGTACAAAACTTAATGACAATCAATAGTTGAGTAAATAATTCAGTCTGGACCAAAGTGGTTGCTGAGCGACCAACAATGCAGTTCCTTCTGTTGCCTCTAGTGTTGCTAAGAGAATCTCACAAATATGATTATTATTATAAAATCAAAACATTATGTTTTACTCTACTAGTAATTTAACAAATAACTACAATGCATCTGCATACACGCTCTGGCCCTGTGAAATAACCATGACCTTAGAGTTTGTGCTACAATATAAGAAACTTCAATAATGGTGCGTGAGTGAAAGCACTAGAACAAAGGCTCTTGTCTCATCAATAGCATAGCCAGTAGAGAACAGACCACCTGCTGAGATCTTCTTTTCTTTTTTTAAAGTGAACTGAGCCTACCAACTGTGAGTACGAGTGTTTTGAGTCATCTGGTGTCTGTCTCACTGCTGCAACTCCAAGGTGTGCGACAAGATATTGTTTTAGTTCAAAGCCGCGATGTGCTACACTGTCAATCCGACCTACAACACAGGTACCTGCAGTACACTCTCACTGAAGTCAGTAATTGTTGAGGACAATTTCTAAAGGGGAGTGGGCGGCCAATTGCTGTCTGGATCTACAGTACATGAATAACAGAGGGGAGAAACATGCAGAAATAGGGATTATACAGCTTAAAGTAGAGTATTAAGACTTTCAAAGGAATTGCATAATGAAACATGCAGCATCCTAAAAGTTGAGGGGGGGAGTTCTTGGCATCTTTCCATAGACTGCTGATTCACACAAATAACCGCTATGGATGACAATAACTAGGTAAAAGGATGACATTTAGAATAGTTTACTCTGACTTTGGGAGTCTTGTTTACCAGCTGCTATAACAAAACAAAACAACAACAAAAGCGATCGGTACCGGCCGTTAAGCGGCTATCGGCAATCAGCATTGGCGGCAAAAAAACGTGATCGGGGCATCTCCACTGGTCCTCACACATAAACAGGGTCAAGGATAATAAATCATCCACAAAAGTACCTAAAGATGCTTCACCTCGGTGAAAAGATTGAGCTGATTCAACACATCAGCTGGTGTATTCCAGCAGCGATAATCAGCTCAAGTGAACTCAGCATAACGTCACACAATAGACAAACACTGGGCGTTGGTGTCAGTGTCATCATGAATGTAGTCTGTCAAAAGCAATGTATAGACATTGAAGAAGAAAATCTGAACTCACACATGGTCCAACACGCTGGATCACCTTGTGTGCTGCCACCAGCAAACTTTTAGCTACGGTGCAGCATGTGCTGTAAAGATGGAGATGGAGTCAGGTCATACTTTAAGCCATCCACTCAGCCCCTGTCAGGACACATTCTGAACCCAGTGTGATCTACTGCAGCGTCCCCGTGTCCAGCTGTATTAGTGCAGTATCAGTGATATATGAGGGCTAAGCTGGGGCAGCCACAGTGGAAGGGTCAGAGAACAACATGTCAGAACAAGACCATAACAGCAGGGTTCTCTGACTGATTGGCTGGCTGACAGCGCTTACTGCACTAAGTGCTGAAATAAAAATCATACTGAGTGCAGTGTGGAGTGACAGGGCATGACAATGACAATGGGACGTCCTGGTCGCAATACAAATATGCTTAGTAAATCCTAATGTAAAGGTGAGAGGAAGGACAGCATTCATAGGAATGGTAAATGGACACATTCCCAGCAATCATCCAATGACATAACTTTCTTCTTATTTTTTTTATTTTTTAAAATAATGTTCTTTGGTTTTACTATTTGCCCCCAAAGCCAGCATTTACCAACCTACATTGCTTTAGAGTGTTGCATATAAGTCATGGCAATTATTTGTTCTTGGATGCAAAATATCATCACGCCTGGCGTGAGGACAGAATGCCATAGTATGAAGCTAAGCGAGGTGCCTCATTTAGCCTCCAACAGCATAGCTAATGGTGTTCTTTTCCAAATGTAGGTTGCATATTGTAGTTTTTAAAAAGGGAAAAGAAACCATACTGCTTATTCTACTAATTACTTTATGGCAAAATGCCCAAATCCATGCTATGAATAACTTAGCTCAGCACTACAGTCTTTCTGAATCTTTTCGATGTGTTAAATAGGTGAACACACAGGGCTCGTTGGTATAATGAGTACAGCAGCTACGGACAGCATCTCTGGATATATATTTATATCCTAATTACGATAGTGGAGACAAGATAACAAAATGTGTACATTGCATGTGTGTTAAGACTAGAATTAATGACCTCGTCTGTTTTTGCTCCTTGACTTTGAAAGAAGCCAAATCCAATCCAAGAAAACACCTTTAAAGCCTTTTTCCGTTTAAAAATAATGTTATAACTTCCTATGATGTGGTTTGTACTTTACACTTTAAGTGCATGTTTTTATATGTTCTCTCTCTCTCTCTCTCTCTCTCTCTCTCTCTCTCTCTCTCCTCTTTTTCACCGTTCTGTGAAGAAATTACTTTATAAATAAAGTTTACCTGCTTACTAACATTCACCAGGTTCCACACACTCATGTCGACAGTGGACTATGAACTACAATCTTCTGTTGTTGGCTGGTAAATATCTCCACTTTGAGCTAACTGCCTTGCTCAAGGGCAACTATGTACTAATTGTTTTGGGAGGCGAGAGCATTAGACTCTCGTATTTCCTCTCCATGTTTTCCTTGCAGTCCAGGCATTCAAACCAGCCACTCTAACCTTCAGATACCTTTTACTGTACCTACAAGCACTTGTGCTTTAAAAAAAAATTGTTTTTATTCTTCTATATTTCAAACTGAATGAGTTGGTGGTTTATTGGTATTAAATAAAAAAGTAAGTAAATGCCTCCCTGTGTGCAATTATATGAAACCAGCACGTTGGTTATGGTTCATGAACTTGGCAACTCTTAACCTTGGAGTAGCGTTGAAGAACACAGTAGCCTGACTCTTACAGATGTCTTGTTATATCCTTATTGAAAACAAAGAAGAGCTATTATTATTGCTCTTTAGCTGGCCTTTTCACATACAAATAAAGATCATCTGTTCCCATCAACAAGTCCAATGTGAGCAAAAAGCAAAATATCATTTATATGTCTGAACATCACAGAGACTGGAGCTACATATACATTTCATCAAATGTTTTGATGAAATATATTTAAACTGAGGACCAAAGGTTAATTAAAAATATGTCTCTGCTCTAATTGTATAATTTTAATGATTTAACTCAGACTTTGCTGTTCTGTCCTTATTCCAATAATAGACAAGGACATTTAAATTAATGCACATAATCCAAAGATTATTCTTTATATTCAACATATTTTTGGTCATTATACTTGCTCAGTGGACAAATTAGCTACGTACACAGTCACGTGGGCCACCAAAATGCAAAATGTGTCAACTTCAGCGCAACATTTGCAAGTATCCCGGAGCTTTAGATATGTACTTCATAAACGTACAGCTTTGGGAGAGTCACTGTGTGGGTACCAGTGTGTTTGTCAGCACACAGGTACCCACATAGCTTTAGCCAAGCTGTTTATTGCAGTTAACGTTACCGTTTGTCAGCCCCTAAATATTTTGTTAAGCTCTGAATAAAGCGCAGTTATCAGCAGGCCCATGTGGTGGGTTTGCTGCAACTGCAGAGAAATAAATCTTGTTCATGTACAGTACGACGTCGTTTCTCCGCCAGCGCTTGTAAAAGCTTGGTAATGCTAACGCAGCAGCTATGTGTGAGAGATACAAACTGGGGCTACAGCCAGCCAAATTAAAAACAGGTATACCAATGATACTGAAATACAAAAGAAAAAAAAAGAAAAGAAAAAAGATGCTCTTTTGTTCAATTGTTAACATGTTTAAACAACTTTCAAAACCACTTTCTTCCACTTTCAGGCCTCTGTTGTTGTTTAAATTCCATTTTGTATAAACTGGTTCTTTCTCCAAACAGGTTCACCTGTTCATTTATCTGGTTCTTTCCTCCCAGCAAGATCAGAGCGGTGCCAGAAGCTGTTGGTCCACCACCATCTGCCACAAACAGGCTGGCAGAACTAAGGGCATTTTGCTTGAGTTTGTGTGTTGGTGTGTTGGTGTGCAAGGCCACCTCTGCTGTGAGTAATGAAATGGATGCAAAGAGTTGCTTCAGGAACTTGTTTGTATTTATGTTCTGCACTGTGTGTGCTTTCTAGCTGGGATAAGAGAGGGAGCTTGGGATGATGCAACACGCAGAGAGACAGCGTATAAAGTGTGTGTTAGTATATTTCTGTGTGTGTGAAAGAGGAGGGGGGCGGGAGTAGGAAAAGAGGCAGGGAGTGTGCTGCTACTGCTGTGGCAGATTGATGTGAAAAGCAGCAGAGCATCCCCGCCTCTGCACAGGGTAAACAATGATGAGAGAACAGTTAATGAAGGCTTGCATGTGGATGTGTGTATGCGCGAGTCTAATGGCAATGTCTAATGCATCGCATACATGTATGTCCATGCATGACTACATGTGTGAGCTTCTCATGAGTGTGAGGGGGGGATGGTAGATCCAGAGGGAGCACCAGAGTCATCTTTCTTTACCATCTGTACCTCCGTATTTATTTCCTTGAACATATCCAGTGCCAGGTTGTTATGCCTCCCTGTACCTGCACCCACTGTCATTCACACTTACTTAGAGAACTAAAATGTGTGGGGAAAAAATAAAATCCTCTATTACATATGTAATTTCACAATATTAATACATATGTACATTTTCTGGAAAACTAATTTAAGACATTAACTGGCCAGGTGGGAATATCTGTTTTTTTGGTTAAATACCTGATTAAATACCTATTACCTATGATTAAAAAACCTGACACATTAAGGGATACATACGTTTTAATCCTTTTATGCAGAAATCATGCAACATTCAGTATTGTCCAGCTAATTCTTTACATTGTCCAGTATTGTCTAATTCAACCATTATTAAGGATAGCTACCTTGCTATAAACAGATTGGTGAAATATAAAAAAATGCTATAGAATAAAATATTGTTACAGTATATATCATCATATGACCAAACTGTAGTTGAAATCATCCAGTTAACCATCTATTTGTGAACAGTATGTACTGTTTTTATTTATTTTTTTATTCAAATTACTGTTCAGAAGTTGTAATAATGTCACTAAATTCAAGCTTCACATCAAATAACAAGCACAGCTTTTCAGTTTGGGAGTTTGTAAACTACATGGGCACTCTGATTAATAGCATCAGTAAACTAGGCAACAACAATTGTTAACTTCCATGAAACCATGAAATATTAGAAGTGATGTGTGGAAGCATTTTGGATTCAACACCATCGCTGGAAAACAAACTGAGTAAAGGTGTGTCTTTGTGTTGTGTTTTAAAAACACAACTGCCTTCCGATAACATTACCATGACAACAAACGTGGAGTAAACTGTTAGCTTGTCACTCAGTCGGGCAGCGGAGGCACCGTGCTTGAATAGAAAAAGTCACAATTATTTTGGGATGTGACGTTGAGTTGGATATAAATTGAACACATTACTTGTTAGTTCCTTAAACTTACAACCATAATAACACGTTGTATAACTTCTCATCTCAGTACGTCAGACAGCAAAATGCATTCTCAGTAGGCTGCTGTGACTAGTTGACTGTCTGTTTGAGTAACATTTGAATACTTGATGGCTTAATGGCCTTAGAGTAACTGGCTTGCCAAAATGGCCCTCTGATGGCTGGCAGTAGTGCCTGGTTGCATTGCCTTACAGATGAAATCAGAGTCAAATAAAAAAATAAAAACCCTGCTAAGCGGGGCTGATCTGAAGTGCCAAAGTGTGATATTCTGCGATAAGAGTCAGCATGTGTCTGCGTTTGTAAGATAAAACGCTGCATGTTTTTCCTCATTTCCTTACACGAGAACGCCTTCTGTGGCAATGCTATTTTCCACCAAGGGGAAAAAAAAAAAAGAGGGAAATGTCTCGTTAAGAAGTGGTCTCTAAACATTGGGAGACCAACAAAGAAATTCAAGAGAAATCTAGATTAATGGGCAGACAGAAGGCCAAGGCTAAATGGCCTTCCTGGATCTCGCTAGACTGAATCAAACTTAGAAATAAATTGCATTGAGGAGGCAGTCTGAAGTGGGAGCTATCTAGTAGCACTTTCCTCTCCTCCCCCATCACTCAGACAGTCATTGCTGCTCCAAACATGCCTCATCACCTTCTTCCAAAGGTGTTGCCAGCACTGCCTTTCGCATGGCAAACACCATTTTGAAGGCACTTGCCGCCAACGTCATATAAATAACCATGATCCACACAACTGCCACTCATTCATTTGAGGACATCCATAGTTGAGGTGAGCCAAATGTCCCCCCACCAATGCCATTTAGCATTATTCATGATGGCATTTCAATTAGAATAAGTGCAATGAGTGAAGTTGGATGAGGGAATGAGTGGTCTAACATGAATGGAGAGACTAATAAATACAGTCATAAATAGAGCTCGATGGCTTTAAGTGATGTTCAGCTTCACAGAGAGTAGGAGTCAGAGATTTTGGAGAGTTTTCAAGTGAATAACAAAATAAAATGGAGCACACCTTCTGCAATGCATCTACAGTATGCACATACATGCACAGACATACTAACACGTGCCTTTAGATATGATACCTTCACTGCTAAGCATTTTTTCATTCAACAGAAGCTTCAGGAACAAGTAGGACAATAAGCCCATGTGAAAGCGTTTGACAGCTTTGCTGAGTCCAGACTTTTGCCAACATGAGCTATCAAAGAGCTTGTTACAGCACAGAGATTGTTTCTTTTCTTTGATGAAAAGACTCTGCTTTGTGAAACAGCTTGTTTTTCTTTAAATGCAACGTTACCTTGTATCCACATCCATCCCTGAATGCTCAAAAAAGATTTGGGTGAACATAGACACATCCCAGACTGTAATTGTGAACATTAAAGACATTGGATTGTTTTAAGAATGAAAAACACTTCCTTTCAAGGGTGTTTATGGAAGTTTTCTACATAAATAGAGATACAGTACCTGTGATGAGGACACTTGTATAACTTACAAATATTCCAATCAATGTACAATAACTTTTGACTGCTTCAAAGCTAATTCGCATTAAACCATTAGAAATGGCTTTGGGGATAAAAGGTGTTAATTAAAAGTCAACAATTTGTTCTCCAGGGGATCAGAACTGTGTCCAAATTTCACAGCAATCCATCCAGTAGTTCTTGAGTTATCTCGATAAAAATATATAAATGTCAACCTCCTGGTGGCGCTAGAAGTCAAGTCGGTGGATCAACAAAATCATTAGAATTGATCCTTGAAGGGGCCTTGAATATCTGTAGCAAATTTCAAGGCAATCCATCAAATAGTTGTCAAGATATTTTAATCTAAATCACAAATTTCAACCTCATGGTGGCATTAGAGGAATAAGGATTCAACCTTTGGGGACCATGAATATCTGGCAAAAATGTCATGGCAGTCCATCCATTAGCTGTTGAAATATAAGTGGTGGACAACAAACAAACCCACAGACCGACATTGTCATTCCTAGAGCATGGCTAACAATTCTACGTCAACAAATACAGTATTACATATACTTTATACATACTCTTCATTCACACTTTAAATATTTCTTGCATAAAGTTACCATAACATTTGACAACAAATTGAAGGCAAGAGAAAATATGACCCTCTGATTATTATGCCAGCTGTTATATATGAATATTTGATGTTTCAGTGTTGCACATTCTGTTTATTTGGCTCAGCAGCCTCCTGATCTGTGTTGCACTGTTGCCATAGCACCGATGCTACAAGCTGCTAAAAGCTGCTAAGATAACAGGTCGGAGGGACGACAACATTGTACACTTAAATTCATCATGTTGCCATTTCAGACAATTTTTTTTTACTACAGTCATTCAAACAGGTCTGCTCACTGAAACAACAGAGCACATCAGCGCTTTGTAGGCGAGGATAAGAATGAGATAATGAGATTTGAGATGTGCCAAAATCTGATTTCCTTCAAATATAAAATGATGAAAGGGTGGATGAGATTTTCCCAGTTATACAGGTTCTTGGAAATCACAACGCTTAAATCAACACATTTCTTTGACTGATGTGAAAAACGTTCAGCGAACAGCTTCTAGCAACTGCTGTTGCTAACTGCTGCATGTCGACACGACGTCAACAGGATGCATTTTTTTTATCACCCAACTCACTAATATGAATGAATGATGTTGAAATTCAGTTTAACTATCAGGCAAATCACAGTCCGTGTCAGTTTTCTGGTCTGCTTTGCTAACCAGTTGGTGTCAGTTTATCCTAAACTAAGGATGGCAAAAACGCACATTTCCCGTTGCTCAAGCTGTTCAAAATGGCTGTTGTAAAGCTGCTCAAGTCATCATCTTTACTCTGCTCCACTGGGAGATCTGCAACACAAATAGACATTTTTACACCAGATATTTTGGGTGTCAAGCTTAGGAAATAGAAACGCAGTTAATGGCCTGAAACAAACAAGCACATGAGCAATGGCTGACTTTGTTGTTGTAAACACGTACACAAGCAGTATTAGGTCTTGTTTACCCAAAAGCCACCGACAGCTGTATGTGCTGATAGGTCAATCAGGTTCTTGAGGTCATGACAGACTGCTGGAGGGATGTTTGTAGGTTTAAAAAAGGTCACAAACGCAGCAGAATAAGAATAAGAGCAGTATAACAGCAGCACACTGCCACACGCAATGGAGCATAGAGCATACGCATACAACTACAACTACAACTACAACTACAACTGCATGCACGCACTTCTTTATTTAAGTTAGAATGTGCCAGTAATTGCAAGTTTGCTTCTGTTTGGGTACATTTTAACACATTGAAATTCAAGTTGTGCTGCAATGAAGCCAAAACTAAAGGCTCTGCTAATGATTAGCAATTATTATCGGACGCTCTTGCCTCATCATCAGATAACCCCCTTTGGGAAGAAGAAATTGGTGCTTGGATGTATTGCATATTGCCTGCTTTTTAAATGTATCATGATGTCTTTTATCTTTGGTTTGCCTCTCAATGACACATGTGCGCAGCATGGTCATACACATACTACGTTCCTGCCACTTGTTCAATACCAGGAAGGGGACTTGTCCGTAAAGGTTGCGATGAATCATAGTCCCAGCAGGATCCCCGGCCTCTGTCACTGTTCATCACACTGGCCAACATCATGATTGTATGAAGAAACAAGGACCCATACATCACTATGGACGGACCACTCTGTCTTTGCCTCGGTTATAACTACAGCATCTTACCAGCTAATGTTTGTGTATCTTCAAGGCACATTTTATTTGATGCTGTCTCTTCTTTATATTATTTAGACGTAACCTTATCTCTAGCAGAAAAAAAGATTGCTTTGCCTGCCTCTGGGATAACATCCTAAGAGCTTGAAAGAATGTGCTATCAAAACAGATTGATCCTATTTCGCCAGTAAATTGTAGCAAAAAGGGGAACCGCGGAGAAAATAGGTGGCAAATAGGAAGGCATGAAGGACTGGCCACAGGTTACCTGTATTCACAGTGTAGTGCTGTTTGAGAATTGTGTTATTCCTTGAGCAGGACTGGACATAGTCTATGACGAATTAGAACTGAAGAGTCGGCCAACTCTCTCTGAAGATCTCATAAACAGTGTCAATCTGGAGGAGCTGAACAGATTGAACTGGTTTACTCTAATTAAACAGAAAACTGCAGTGTCTGTGAAATGGAATTTCTTTTGCAGCTGTAAACCCTTCAATGTACGTGTGTCGTCTCCTGCTTCTATGTGGTCTCTGCACTATTCGACAACTTTTATCACATTTGAATGCATCTAAAGACAGACGCCTTGTGGTTAAAGACAATATAGATAACTAAGATAAACACAAACAACCAGTGAATCCATGAGCAAGCTTATTGAGTACCCTTAAGCAAGACAGTTAAGGCTTACAGGCTTAGGCAAATATTGAAGTAATTGCCTAAAACTAAGCTAAATTTGACAGCTACTAGACACTGCAGCCACAAAAACATCACTCACATCTTGTAGTTTCTCTGTTGCCTGTGACACATTCTGATTCCCACTTAATACACTACTATTTAAGCTTTTTTGGCTACAAAGACGGTCCACATTTTTTCAAGCCTCTGCTTCACCTTGCCCTCTCCTACATACAAAGACCGGCCACGCATGTGTTGAAGTGTTTGTTGAGCTTCGGATAATTAACATTGAGCACAGACCTCAGGGTTGCCTTGAAAGAACAGTTCGAATTGGGTGAATCGCACCTTTGGAGGCACATGCCTTGATTTAAAGGCTACATTTGTATTCAGCACAACGGTTTCATTCATTGTAATGGAACAATGCAATCGAGAGTGAGAGGAGAGAAAAACAAACACTACGAAAAACACAAATGTATCTGCCAAGAAAATTCTATGAAGCACAGCCAGAAGGGATGTTGCTCCCAAAAACCTGTCTTCCTCCCTTGAGTCCCCTCTTCCAACATAATGAGGTGCCCAGTGAACACTGCCTCTAAACCTAGCATTCTGGGAAATACGCCCACACAGAGGGGGCTCATAGGTCAATTCACTTACAGGGCTGAATCCTGAGTGGATCTTGCAGAGGTGAGCCAGAGACACATGGATGCATGTCTTTAAATGACTGCCTGCGGGGGGGACATGAAACCAAAAACAAGCCAAGCTGAGATGCAAGTGGAACACGTGGGGAACAGATGGGCAGGGGGAACTCAAGCTGCATAATATTTCAAGTGTGCAACTATGCGCGCACACACACACACACACACACACACACACACACACACAGCTTTTAACACTACTCCTATCTATCCTATAAATCTTGCAGATCTCTCCCAACTTCTGAGAACAACGGGTACTGACGGTAACATTGGTAAGATCCTCATTTAGTTCGCCCCCTCTGTCTCCTCTAGTATACTCTCTTTCCCATTTCCCATCCTCTCTTCTTTTTAATTCAGCACCTCACTTCCTTACTGATCTATTTCGCAACTTTCCTTTGTAGTCCCTTATCCTTCTCGACCTCCTCTCCTCTCCTCTCCCTCCCCGTGTCTCCTCTTAAGTTCTCCACAGAGAAGAGATCATTCATTACTTTGGCAAGAAACAATCTACCAAAGACTTCATCTAATGAATCTACCACAGGGATAATCACTCACACAATCGCAGACACACATTCACATATGCATGCATGCCAGAAATTCAACTCGAATTAGATTTTCAAAATCACATTTCTCTTGATTAGAGAAACTGTACCCAGTTGAGTTTGTACACCATGCTTCTTCCAATTAAAACATGAGACAATTTCACTGTTAAGAAGGCAGACTGTGAACGTAGCGGATGCGGGTTTCATGAACCCTCATAAAACTTGGGAAAAACTAATTGCTACCCCCCCCCCATCCCCCCACCTCTCTCTTTCAACATTTACGCCATCATCATAGTATGACAGCGCTTTTTCTCCTGAAATGTCAGTTTGGGCTTGGTTGATACAGAGTTTCATTGGATTCAAAAAGGCACAAGACATAGTGGGTCCTTAATCAAATGTTACAGAAAAGCAATTCACTCCAAGGTGACCTGCGTTGCTTTGCACCAACTCACAGTAATGAGCATTTTAAAGCCAAAGCAGAGACAGGTAGCCCTCTGCTCAGCTCTGCATCCATCAACAACACAAGCTTCATCTTAGATACGAAATAAACAAACAAATCTTTGTAAATAAAGTTCCTCAAATACCTAATTAAAGTGCACACTCTGACATGTATCTGTGTGAAATAACACAAGCATCTAATCTCAAGTAACACCTAGAAATTTTCTTTTTCCGATAATAAGAAAAAGCATTAAAACTATCATATGGAAACACGCCTGAGGTTGTTTACTGAGAAAAACACAGACAGAGTGAATCTCCTGCCATAAAGAATAATAGTCATTAGTTAGCCAAGAAATAACCTAATCACACTGAGCTGCCTTCAAGCCTCCTTTGATGAATACAACACCGATGCTAAACCGCCACGGCGATGCCAATGCAATAATCAACAGGGAGCTCTTTCCCAGATAGCAGACGAACATGACCTGGAATCTTTAGGATCCATTTGTCTTTCCTCCCTCTCTCTTGCTCACTGCTGAATCCTTATTGAATAAATGTTAAGGCGACCTAGGCACAGATGACACATTGCAGTCTACGTAGCAGGGCCTTAATTGAAGCCTATTTATCACCGAGGATAGCTGTGTTGCCAATGTTGGGGATGAGAAGGAGAGCAGGAGGGACGCAAACCACCAAACTGAGGCAAAACCAACACTGAATAAAACAGGAGTGGATGCTATAATAACAGCGTTTCACTGCTGTGATTACAAGCATAAGATTTAATAATTAAAATAGTTTTTATTGATGAGGATAAATGGTATTATATGTTGCATATTTGCAAACTATGTGATTATTTTATTTGGTAATGCACTGAAAAATATAATATCGCAGATGTTACAGATTACATTTTAACCAAAGATGGTAAACTGATGCACTTAATCACTAAACAGTCATGGCACTATGTACTCTGCAGACAGATCTGAGGTCAAACATATGTTTTTTTTATTGGCCAAGAGGACTGAATCATTCTGTACATTGGTGGTAACATGCATGAGGAAACGCCGTATGTTAGTGTTTGTTTGTATTGAACGTGTTCGCAGTTGCATTATAAGCATTTTCTACATTCTACATGGTATGTCACAATGTGCCTGTGGGTGAGTGGTCATGTGTCTGTATGTGTGCATATATATATATAGTATATATGTATTCAGCTGGAGTCTGCCTCGTGACATCGACCTGTAATTAATCAGCGTCGGGTAGCACATCAATCACCGCTGTCTGACACACGCACACACACACGCAGAAGCACTATACCTCAGGCATATTCAGCTACACCTCCCAGTCGGTTTCTAAGAACATACAGAACAGCAGACAGACGAACGAACATACAAACCAACCAGCCCATCAGTAACCGCCTGCCCAACCATCATCTACTGTATCTGTATAGTACACATGGGTATTGCAGGATTCACCAAGGACAGTCTCACTCCTTGTACATATATTCAAAATTTTGATAACATTTTTTTTTTTTTTTTACTTTCCAGGTGCAAATCCATATAACTGTTAGCTACTTCACATACTTTGTACTTTAAAGCAGTGTTGTCTGGAACACAGTTGCTATTGGTGCATGCCTAGCCCTTACTGGGAAGAGACATAAATAACGTCATTGGTTTATCTAATTAATAAGTCTTTCCAGAAAATGTTAAGGGGCAAGTTATTCTATATATACTGTCAACAAATCCCATTGAGGCAGCACCTCAGGCAGTTTACCTGGTAGAGCGGGCGGTACTGAGGCAGAGTTCTTACCGCAGTGGCCCTGGTTCGAATCAGACACGTGGACTTTTTGCTGACCTTTTGATGTCATCCCCTCGCTCTCACTCTTTCCACTCTATCTGTACTATCTATCTGATAAAGTTAAAAGGGCAAAAAAAAACAAAAAAAAAACTCTGTACTTAAAAGAACAAAAAAACGTATCCCATTAAAAGACCAAAACCAGCAATGCATTAGTCCATCTCTCATCACTATCCCACTTCCCTAGCCTGTCTGTGGCACTCAGCCTAACGCACATTGGTCTTACAGCACCTGGCACATAGGAATAAGCTTTCTCCTTAAACAACAAGTTTGCAGTAACGTAAATCTGTGTAATCCCTCATGACATGATAATAAAAGTGTTGGGAAAAAATGCATAACAGATCTACCACTTGTCGTCAAAGGATGCCGCAGAATAGGCCCCAAGCGGTTAATGCATTTTCCCCATCATGAGGAATGATGTGTAAGGGGAACAGCTGTACTGTGTGTGTTGTTACTTTGTGTGTGAATGTGTAAGTCAGATGCAGAGAGACAGATAACTGCTGAGTGCGTTGTCACCAGACGTTGTCTGTATGTGTGTGTGAGACAGAGATAGAAGGAGAGAGTGTGACGAAGACAAAGAGAGGAGTAGAAGATATACAATGTAGAGGGAAATAAAGGAGATGACACACACAGCCCAGAAATGGCCCAGCACTGAGGCATATGGCAGTGACGGAGATAATATACCAGCAGTGGGCCAGTATACTGCGGCTGGAGGCTCGCGGGCCAGCCAGCTCCGGGCTGCCAGTGGACTTTATGAGTCGTTCATGAGGATGTTTCACAGCGTTAGTGGCAAGACAAAACAGTGGGACTATAGTAAATCCAGCAGGCGGGACTTATGGTCTGTCTATCAGATATGATCACAGATTTTTGGAAGCAATGCTAGCTAATACATCAGTGACTTAAGCTTGTGAGCTTTTAATGCAAAATAAACCAAAACAAACACAACTAGATTTGGACATTTATGATGATTACAGCTGGCTAATATTGGCAAAATCTTCTGTCCCGATATAGGTTTTTTCATATCTCGATAACGGTGTATGTCACGATATAGCATGTTTTTTTTCCGGGTAATTCAATAAATAAATAGTCTATATGAAATAACCACACGCTAAAGCCTATTTTTTATTAAATACTTGACAAATGAAAAGTACCGTGAATTTTCTGATTTTAAGAGGTAATGGAGCTTTAAGTTTGGAGAAGCTTGTGCCTGAAAGGCTGCCAGTCGGAGTCCAGTTGGTAAATCGCATTTATCGATACGGTAATGTGAAGCGTGATGTAAAAACAAAACCGCAATCTTCAAATGATATTCCCTCAAAATATCTCACGTCAGATTTTCTGAGAAATTTGAGTTTGTATGTGCTTGTTATTATCAATTTAGACAACGTAATTGTGTATTACGATATCTCAATGTATGATTTCATCTCGATACGATTCCATTCAAAGACGATAAATGATCATATCGAATTATCGCCCAGCCATAGTCTGCATTAACATCGTCCTTATATTTTACTACTATACTATCTTAGCAGTCGTTTCCCTAATGCATTGTGCTTTATTTTGTTGCACATAAGCAGAATGCCTTAGATTTGATTGACTGGGAAAACCCTCCTCCAATGAGGAAGGCATGTTATTTGGCATTGCGACTGCACGTCCACCGGGAAGACCCAACATGGGATTGTAAGTAACTACATGAATATTTAACAAGGCACCAAGGACAAATAACCTTCATGCTCAGTTAATTCAAGTTTATCTACACAGCCCATGTTTAACACTTACAATCCAACAGCTTCATAAATAACAGCCTGAAATAATCAAATAAATCAACACGGCTTGACCCAAGGTCCATAACCTTAATTTACCATAAACTGTCTTTCCTGGAATTAAGGTAAACGCTGTCATAGACTGGGGCTGTAAATATGAATGTAAATATATGAATATAAATACCACCTTTATGTTTTACACAGATGTAAAGACTTCCTTGGCTGCTAGAGTACACAATGTACAACCTCTCAACCTCCTTTAGTAGTTTTTCAACCGATATGAGTCGATCACGCTAACCAAGTCACAGTGATCCCCGGGATGATTGGAGCATTGTACCTTTGTTCAATAAACAAATACTACTGCAGTCAATCCCACGCACGTGTTTTCACTTTCACACATTCTTCTCTTGACTGAGATCTCTCATTCTCTCTGCACCTGTCAGGGTCAGACAACTTTTTCCTTTATCGTATACTTTGTGTTACATGGATTTTGGTGGCCGCGGGTAATTCTCAGAACAAATCCACCCAAGTTCAACCTGAGGTCTAATCAGCCAGAATAACTCCGAACACGTGTGTGTGTGTGCGTGTGTGTGTGTGTGCATGCAGGGCCTCTAAAGTCCAAATTTGCTGGTCTTCCTGGTGAGTCAATAAAGACCTTCCTTGGAGGTTTGATTAAGCACAGCCACTGGCATCCTGACATATTATTCCACAGCTAACAGAGTCTGGGGACATGATTGGTGTTTCACAATAACACAGTGGTGGCTTGTCGATAGACTTACTGCAGGTTTACAGGGAACTGGACTTTATATTCCAGAAGTGCAATTTCTTGTAGAGGGTTTTCCTTTTTCAACTTGATGAACTATAGACCTCTCCAAGCATGGCTCTGGGATTATAAAGGAGTTCACCCGTGGTGGAGTAAAAGTGGATACTTCTTGGGGTAGCACACTGTCACAATGCAAATAAATGCACTGATCCGAATGCTGTGCCAATACTGACCTTACGAAACACATTATTATCGGCCAGCTGTAACCTATTCATATCGAATGCATTTTCTTTGTCTTGAAGTTTTTTAAAAAGTGTAACAACACCATTTTACAAACCCTCTAAAACAGGGGTGCCCACACTTTTTCGACTTTTAAAATGACCAGGTCAAAATGATCTACCTGTATTCAAAAATGCTAAATATATTTATTGATATATGTACTGAATATACTTTAAATATACAATATATGTTGGCGTACCTTGCTACACTGCATGAACCCTTATGGCACAATACAATTCAATACATTTATGGTCACTACCTTACTCTGGTGACTTGCACTGAATAGAGTCAGCCAGGTTTGTATAGTGCGTACAGTAACTGCAGGTTACAGCCTCCAGAAGGCTTCCAAATGATCAGTCATGGTGGATTGGTACTTGGACTTGATAATCTTCATGTGGGAAAAGGCTGACTCGCATAAATAAGTAGAGCCAAATAATGCGGTCAAGGAGGTAGCACATTTCCTCATGTTTGGGTACTTTTCCTCTGCGAGTAAGTTCCAAAACTGTCCACGAGCCCTGGACTTCGGCTGAATGTCAGCCTGTAGTGTCAGCGTCTCATCCTCCACTGCACATGAGTTCAGGTGAAACAGTGTGTCAATTTTTGATGCGAGTGAATCAACTTCAACATCTTCCCTAAATGGGTAGCACATAAATGTAGCAATTGGCTCGAGTAAAGCAAAGTCTTGAAACCGTTTGTCAAAGTCTGACAGACAATTTTCAATCTGCTCTGTGTAGCGCGCACTGTCAAGTTGCGCACACGCCTTCCCCCGGGTCTCCAGCTCTGATGCGAGGTTTTGAAAGTTCCCCAAATCATGGCGCTGCAGCTTTGAGGACAGATGTTGCATTTTTCCTTTGAAAGCATTAACTGAGCTGATCATGTTCACCACGGTTTTGTCTTTTCTTTGCCGCTCTAAATTAAGCTCATTCAACATGTTGGTCAGATCGGGTAAAAATGCGAAGTCCAACAGCCACTGATTGTCATTAAGTTACTTGTATTCTGCATTTTCATTGACAAGGAGAAACTCCCTAACCTCCGGACAGAGCTCTGGAAATCTCTGCAGGAATTTCCCCCTACTAAGCCCCTGCTCTAAAACAATAACATTTGCATTTTTATAGAGTGAAGTACAGGACAGGGAACTCTGGCAAACTGTGGTCAGTGGCTTCTGCTCCATGAAAAGGAAGTAAGGCCAGTAAGTAGGTATTAGGTGTATGAACATCTCCACAAAATAATAACGTGTCTGATTGTTGTCTGAGTGTTTAGACACAAAAGAATGATTCCAAAAAGCTTAATCCCCCAAAGACAGAAAGTATAGTTAGCTATGTCAAGCAAATCTGCAAATCATATCAGCGTCATCACTGCTTTCCATTGTCTTATATTATGGTATAATATATGCTTGCATATTCTCATGACAGTTTTGATGCACATGTTTTTAGTTAAACTTACGCAAGTATGCCGGTCTGAGATTTGTGGGTAGAAAAAGAGTGAAATTGTTGAATTACAAAAATAAAATAAAAACAACCTTTGCATTGCCCTGAGTAACGTTATCACAGTGAGTGTAACAGATGTAGCTATAAGCACCATTCAGGGTTTATTCTCAAAGTGTAGCTGTTTTTTTTTTTTAACAGATAGTATGTTTGGCATCTGGTGTGCACATATTCAGTTCACGCTGCACAGATAAGCAGACACACACATACACACACACACACACTACTCAGAGAGACACCAACAAGCACAGATAAACAAACATTAGAACACAAACACAACAGGGACGCATCCAAACAAGATACAGTACATCAATACACACACACACACGCACACACACACACACACACACACACAGAGGACGTGTCCTTCACGTAGTACTTCAGCAGGTGGTATGCCCCCCCATGTCTGCCAACCAGTCCCTCTGCAGTCTCCTGTCTGGTCCCAGCCCATCTGAGTTCCTCTGTCTGTCCCCGTGTCTGTCTTACTTTCTTGTCTGATTTCTGTCAACCCCTCCGTAAATGTCCTTCTCCTCATCTCCCTCTCCGACTTCACTGTCTACGTATAAATCGGTCTTTGCACCTGTCTGCTTGCTTTTCTCCAAGCCCTCTGCGCATAGTCAAAGTTTGGAAAAAATGGTGCCAACGTTTTACTGTTTCTGTCAGCTGACATGATCCCATCCCTCTTGGGACCAAGCTGATATATTTCAACTACACGGTACGAATAGGCCTAGATATAACTGGGAAGATTAACCAATTGGTGGAAAAGTAGAAGCTAATTGAGATGCATGACAACATTTCCATAGGACAACAGATTGTGCATTTCCTTCCATCTGTGTATAAAATCACACTCTTCCTTTTCTGCCTGCCTCTCTGAAGTCATTAGTTTCTTTCCGAGGCTACCAACTTTACTTTCTTATATCTGTGTCCGTCTATCCTCATGGCTAAATAACTGACATTTCTGTCTGCCTGCCTTTTGCTCACACGTTGCCCTCAGCAGTTCATAATGCTATTAGTGCTCCAACATGTTTTCTTGTTCAAAAGTCATCTGCCTCATCATCAGACTTAAAAGCTCCTGTATTACAGAGAGGGACAGAATGTAATGTAACAGAAGGACACACACACACAGAGACTGGGAGAGAGGTGATATCTCTGTCTCTCCTACACACGCACGCGCACACGCACACACACACACAGGTCACATCAAAGGCCACTGAAATTACTGTCAAACAGGCTTGCTGGCTTGATTGGTGCCTATAAACTTGTATAGACTTCCAAAGTCATATTCCACAGTGATTGTTATCAGTGCTACAAACCCAAATTGTTCCTGTCTGACTTTTGGCTGCCTGGTAAATGGCCTGCGATGCTTTATTTTGAAACAACAGAGCGAGAAATGCTCCCTGCCTCAGAGACACAAACTGATAACAAAGACAAAGACATTGTGGATGCCACAGCGGAGCCAAAAACAACAGCATTTTGAAAAGGATAACACTGGTTATAGTTTTGGGCAAACTGATCACAGATGATATATACAGTGCCGCTTGTGAAATCATCCAGTGATCATTATCATTAAAACATATGCTGTTTCTTTGGCCAATGCCAGACAAATAGTTTTGTGGTATTATTGCTCTGTTGAGCTAGACATGAGTCAGTCTTCGACGTGCACATGTGCTCAGTGTTTTTTTCTTTTTTAGATGAAAAAAGTTTAGTCTAAAAAATAGCTCATCAGAGAAGCTTTTTAATGTTTCCATGTATTATTTTAATATTTGTAAGTACTGCCACAGTAGACAAGACACCCTCAGTGCAAGAAAACTGAATTCAAACCATTAGCTTCAAATAAGCCAACCAATTTAAGTGCAAAGTACAAAGAGCTGAATTTTAATTTATTTAATTTTTTTTATTTTTCTTTCATCATCATTGACCGAGGTGCAGTCGAAACAGGTGTGTTTTCAGTCTGCAACGGGAGGTGTGAAGACTTTCTGCTGACCTGACATCAATGGGGACCTTTTTTGGGGCTTTTTTTTTACCATTTTGGGGCCAGGATAGCAAACAGACGGGTTTTGTTTGAGGGTTATCTGGGTCCCGCTCGCAGTGAGGGAGTAGCGAGCCGATTGGCCGATCATCATCACATTGCTTTGTACATAATCCCATCTTCAGCGTGCCTCAATCAGCATCGACAGCGATATCACACTGGAGAGAGCTATAGTAAAAGTAGTTATCTATCTAGCTGAAATGATACGAACGTGTGCCTGAGCCAGCCACAGCACAACCAGCGATGACTACATAATACATGATATTATATCATAATACAGCTCAGCCTTTCTCTATGGATCAGAACGAATGCAAAACGTATTGTGAGGCAATGCAAAATGTTGCAAGAGAACGCACAACTTAAGCCTAGAGAATGCGAAAGGTTTTGCGAACACAAAAGTAGTACAGAGAACACATTCCCACCATGACCCTTCAGGGGTATGCGTAAGAACTAGACAAGGTTTTTTTTTTTCTTCTCTTAATGTATTCATGAGTACAATAAGACTAAACTATTAAGGGAAAACTAAAAATAAGCGGAATGTCCACAGATCTGTTACACTACAATGAGACTGAGATGAAAGTATTTTGGCAACTTTAAAAAAGGTGACAAATTGACCTAAATATGAAGGATGAATCTTTACTAAATCTGATGATATTTTGCAAGCCTTTTTTTCCCTTCAAAAATGTGTGACAATCAATTTGAGACAGTGGTGCCATTTCTTTCCCACTGACTTATGATTTTGGGCAGACATTTGTCATCATTTCTGGAGATACCGTACAGCATATTTGGGCACCCATGAACTCAAAACTACATTTTCTTTTGTCTTTGTTTTTTTGTCTGTCCGTATGTGGGTGTGTGTGAAACTTTAGGCCATTATGCCCGACACTAGATATGCAGGTCAAGTTTTCAGCCCGCAATGACAAGCTGAAGAACTGAGGAACGATAACCTTCCACCAAACCTCCCGGCTCTCTCTTCTTCACCTTGATGTTGTCTTTCCCTTGTTTGTCAAGTTCCCCTTTCTTTGCCGTGCCGTCTGTCTGTCTTTCATCCTCTTCTCTTGTTTTTTTCTTCCAACCTTTCCCTTGTCATTTCATTTCATCTCTGCCCTGTCTATCTAATCTCATTTACTTTCCTCTCCTTTCCTTCATTCCCCCTCTCTCTCTCTCTCTCTCTATCTCTCTCTCTCTCTCTCTCTCTCTCTCTCTCTCTCTCTCTCTCTCTCTGCTGTCTTTCACCTCAGTTTTTCTGTGACAGTGAATGAGAGATGAGGGTCAGCTTGTTGATGCTGGTGTCAGTAAAATCTTATCGGCTCACTGCAGCTTTGGAATCACAAGTCGCAGCAGAACACCTGTAATTTTCGCTCTCCACTGCTCTCAAGGCTACACATAAGGCACACTATGCATATAAGAAGGTGAAAGATAAGCTTATAGTCGACATATATCTCTTAATACCAACCACTTCCTGTTTCTGTATGCCAGGCTTCCCCGCTCCATTCTGATACAGATTTTTCTCAACATCTGCAATATTGTTAAATGTCACAACAAAAGAAGAGCAGGCTTCAGCTCTCCCAGTGTATATGGAGATGAGGCTTTCATAGTTGCTCTCAGCGGTGGATCAAAGTAAAAGCCTTACGGGAAATCACTCAAAATCTTCAACTAAAGAACCAAAGATTTTCTTTGCAAGAGGAAACAACAGTGCTCTTACTTTTCAGAAACAACTGATGATTATCCATAATGCTGTACAGTATGTCCCTGGTGTGTGAAGTGTGCATCATCTGACAGGCAGACGACTATCTTTAGTATTGTGATGGCTCTTACAGCGGACATTTAAAGACTGCAATTACCACATGTTGTGTAAATGTTGCGTTTTATCCTGCACTATACTATAGTTGTCGGAGCTGTGCGATGCTACGCTTTGATTGGCCAGTCTGAGTTAAAGGGGCGGGACTTAGTGAAGGGTAATTTGACAATAAGCAGATGCATTTAGTAGTTTATCTCTATCTCATATCTTCTATTACACAATCCTGTGTTTGTTTCACAGCAGCAAGGCTTCAGTTGACAGTTTGTCACACCAGACTAAACTAACCAAACCAAACGGCCAAACTTGAAAGTGTCTGTTTGAACTGCAACCAACACGTTTGGTGTGAAAACTAATACTCACAGCACCTCGTCTGGCACCAACCGTCATCACATTTATCACAGTTCTTCGCCATTCTGCTGTTTGTGTGTCTGAACAACAACCCGGCCTCTTGTCAATGTCTGATTCTTTTTTGAGTTGCTGCCACACGATTGGCTGGTGTTTGTATTTAGGAGCAGGGGTACCCGCTAAAGCGACCACTGAGTGTTAATAATGGATTTTCAACAGCGGATGTTCTATTTTTTCTTGTACACCTCTTCAGGGAGGTCAGAGGTCACAACAACATCCCTGGAGCATTAAAAGGTCTTTGTGTCTCGCAGGACACATGAGAACACATTATTATAATCAAAGGTTGAACTCACAGTTACACAACACTGTTTACTGTGAACATTTTTATTAAAAATGGATAAAGTCTATCTTTAGATGTGGTTGACAGTTGCAGCATCACGGCTCCTTGGGGAGCGGAGCTGAAAAGGTTCAAATGGTCCCGCTGCTGCTCTGGTCCCACTGTTTTGACAGTTATACATTGTAATGGTGATACTTTCTAGTCATTACCCTTTTATCCTGTCCGTCCCCTAGCTGGACATTCTTTATCAAAATACTCCTTGTTCTCTATATCTCTTTAAACATTCCCGCTGTCTCTCTTTTGCTTTCCAGCTTTTCTCTCTCCTCTCTTTTGGACATCTCCCCAGAGACATGTGGCAGACTGTAATGGAATTTTTCTATCGTCAATCTACAGCGGGGTGATGCATGGCTCCAATTTCCCCCAGCTGGAGCCACCTGAGCGGCTGAATCACTGTTGGGTCCGGCTATGGTGCAGGATGGCCTTGAGACCCGAGAGAGAGAGAGAGAAAGAGGGACCATGAGAGGGAGAAGAAGAAGTAAAGAGGAGAGGAAGAGCATTTAAGGAGATGGAAAGATGAGAAGGGAAGGAAGGGAATTAAAGGAAGAGAGTTTGAAGTAAACAGTCTTACACTCACCGGCTCAAATGATCATAAAGGCAGACACACGCAAACACATAGAGACCATTTTTGCAGTAAGTACAACTGAGATATTTTGTCTATTACCGGCCCTGCTGAGCCAATGACACTTTGAGTTTATGCCGCTCGCTGTTTTTCACACTTTATTTTCATAGAGCTTCACAATCGACCTCTCTCTACCCAAAAGCTCAGCGTTCTCTCCACCAGGCGTGATAAAGGTCCAAATTTAACGAACCGGTGGCAGGTCAGCCAAGATTAAATTGAACACATAACCCAACAATAATAACATAACTGATTAAAGAGTGAGGGAGTGAGAGAGAAAGCGAGGAGCGAGAAGGTGAAGCAACCTGTGGGTCACTGCCATCTTTGCTAACAGAGAGACCCTTTATCAGCCTGTCAGCGTGACTGATTGACCAACCCTGCTGAGCAGCACATACCCCTCTGTACGGAGTACAACAGTTAACACTGCACGAGTTCTGAAACGTCGAGGTGGCGCTCGCCAGAAATGATAGTAAATAAGCTAGTCACTTCTGAAGGGCATACTGTGACAGAAGCAATGTATCCACATTGTTTATCTCTTTATCCGTTTTCCCCGTCCTCTGTGGAACATATCTGGTGAAGTTTGTTTCAACATCTAGGTTTGGCCGTTGGGTCACAGCGACAGGCTTCAAGAGAGCAAGTCTTTCCCAGAGAAAAACAACCTGCGCTAGGCGACATCTGGAGGCTATCGATGACACAAAGAAGGATTGAGGTTCAGAGCAAAGCTAAACAGGAAGTTTTTGTTTGCAGTGGGATTGAAGAGAGATAGAGAAGGTGTAGTTTTTTCATGAACAGAAAGCGCCTGAGGAGCAGAGACACACACACAGACGGGGGAGGAAAGAGAGAGGTTCTGTAAGGAGAGGGGTAAAAAGCCCAAGGAAAACAAGGTGGAAATTATTCATGAATTAAACTGACACAAACTTAACTGGGACATTCAGGATTTCAAATAACCAATCCATTATGTATAGGGTTGTTGGAAAGACACCTCCCAGGATGGTGAAGGCAGCTCTAAACACAAAGCGCAAATTGAAATGTAACTCCCTGCAGTAAAACGTAGTGGGCCCTTGTTTCCTCACTGTGATGCATCTACTGTATCAAACAAGAGGCACAATCTTCTGTTTTTCTGTGAGGAAGGGTCTAAAATCACATTTGGTAGAAAGATGTCCTTCTTCATTTCATTTCAAGCATCAATTTAATGTACTCAAGGTTAAGTGAGGTAGTCTGTCTGCATATTTCCAGACATTCAAGGGGAAAATAAAATTGACACGTTAATACTGATAACTTTGTCTGAGTGGCCGGGTCGTCCGCCAAATTTTTTTTTTACGTCTAAAACCATTTCTTCGCGTATATTAGTTTTTTTTCCTTTTTTTTTCTTTTTTTCACTCTCCTCTGATGTCTCTTGTCCTGGTTAACATTTCTCTCCAGGGCAGAGAACACTAGCATGCCTTATGCATGCTAACAAGAGCAGGGGGGATTTCATAAAAAGAGTGCGCCACTGTAAAAAGTGCTTTTATTACTCTGCATGGTCTTAAAGATTGAGAACAGTGACAATATTTCATGTCTGGAGACACCAGCATGTGTTCTGACCTAAATGACAAAACACGTTGTTTAACATTGCCGTCCGAAGCAACTACGGATTCACATTTTAAGCAATTTATCCAACCCATAGTCAGCCGCCTTAACAATCGATCATCGGTGAATCAATAATAATTTGTGAAATGAGTTGGAAGTTTTCCCATTAGAAAAGCATTTTAAGCACTGACATGACCTATGTTGGACGCAAAATGAGAATAGGCTACATATTAGGATTTAAAAGAACAGATCAAGTAAACATCAAGTCACTTGAAACTATATAAACTAAACTAAATAACACAAAATAATGACTTTGTTTTAAAACTGCGGCGCTCCCGGTTGTCGCGATTCAACAACTGGCCAACAAAATCCTATTACACACAACAAACAGCTGCACAAGTTCCAGCTTCATTAGAGGACGATCAGACTCGATGTGTTGGACATATCTAACAATTCATTTACATTTAATCACAGTCAGTGTAGCATTCAACGGTAAATCACCCGTAACGTTAATGAATAGATGTAAAAGGTAACCCCAATCTCCCCACTACAGACTTCAGTTTGAATGACTCTACATAAAATGATCTGCAGACCTGATCTACAAGGAGTGATGTGTTTTTCACTGTAGCTAATGTTAGCCCAGCTGCTTCAAACAGCTGCTCCACCGGACGGATGTCCCGGGGACGAACAATACTGTCGCTCCGACTTTATCCATTAACTGCAACTGTGTGTCGCTTATACAGTTCATCACTTTTGTGTTGATTTAGTTGGAAGCATGTGTAATTAGTTTCCTGCTGTCTGACCCTCAGCTCTCAGCCTGCGTTAACAAAGCAGCTGCTTCCGTTCAACATGCTAGTTTAGCGTTAACAGGAGCCTCAAACAACTAAACCGCACAAACAACACGTATGAGCATTTTCTGATCTGCTGCCCCTATCGGGAGAGCAACACTGTTTGTCACTGCCTTCTGAAACTGTTACAAATGGGCAGGAAACGACAGCCATCTGACCGACAGATGTTTTGTACACCGAACCATCGTCCTTCAACCTCATCCCTGGGATTTTGTCCACCGCTATAACCATGTTACGCTACTTCCGCCATCGTATTTCCGAGACATTTCATAGGGGCCATTAAATATCTGTAAAACAGAAACATAGGTCATTTTAAACCTCAAATGCAGTCATTTGGATCCAGAGGGACAACTACAGAGAACTCTCTTCTATATTGAAATGTTTTGTGTGCATATGTGCGTTACCCTGAGTCACAAATTAAAGTATACTGTTAAACACTGACATTAGACTTTTAAAGCGAGGGAAGAGGTCCTGAAAGTACCAGCACTATAAAGAGAAAACACTAAAGTACATTCGTACCGTATCAACCTTCAAAATCAGACTCTTATCCAAAGATGGGGAGGGTTTATGTTTAATTCTAGTTTCCATTCAGTCTATTCTACATGCTAATGTAGAAATACAATTATGAGAGGTGCTCGGGACATCTCTGTATTGGTGACCCTGTATTTGGCTTGTAATTATTCTCCAGATTGGTCTTCAGGTGATCACGGTCAGAGTTTATTCACGTGGCAAAATGGAAAAAATAATATTCATTCTTTTTCAGACAATTCCTCTCCAGTTTAGTTGTTCTATCACACACACACACACACACACACACACACACACACGCGCACACACACACACACACGGAAACAGCTCGAGCCACAAACCCTCAGTGTGCAATTTCAGAAAGTGAGAAACAATCTCCTGGGTTATCGAGCGTAAATAAATGAATTGAGAAGAAGATCACCACATGTTTTGTTGGTTGCAATAACAATAAAACACATAAAGAAAGCTATCTATCTTGAAAATATTGGTGGGAATTAATTAAACTCTTTCTCAAAACAAAAAATGTTTCTGAACTTCAAATTAGAGGAACGAGGAAGTTACTGCTGGTCATCCTCCTCCAAATTATTACACACTAAAAATGGTGAAGGGTGTTTACAATTTGGAGGTCACTATAACTGAAGTTGGGGGGTGGGCACAGCATGGATGCATAAAGAGAGCTGGAGAACAGCGTTGGAGGCTGGCTCCCGTTCATTCCTATGAAAGTTGATCAGTGGCGCACGAAGCCAAAATGGCTTGACTACCAAGTGATAAAAAATACCCAGATCATCCTTTGATCTTCCTCATCTATGGGCCCATGGAGCAAGCGCACAAGCGTTTTCCCTAAACCCACCTCCCAGCCACTCCGTCTCAGCCGGCCTCGGATTATTCACACGAACGGAGGAAGGAAAATAACTCTGGATTCGGCTATTAGTGCATTTTACAGATTTAGGACCTATTTATTTGAATAAGGGTTCGTACTGGGTAGTTGATTTACCTGAAGAAAAAAAATGCCCCTCATTTACAGACGTCTATTTCCCAATGTTAGTTAATGGGTATTTTTGGGCCCAATAACATCACACGACTGACACAGAAGTTGTAATTCCACGGTTGGGCCACTGCGAAAATTGGCTTTAAAGCCCACTTCCTGGGGGTTAGGGATACAGTAAGGATTCATAAATTAGCTTGGAGGAAGATTTGAAACAAGAACACAGCCCCGGGATTATGATGACCAGCACCATATACCTGTACACACACACACACACACACACACACACACACACACACACACACACAGTGGCCATCTGGTAGTTCAGCTCAAAAATATTCCCCAGCTCCAGTGTTCAGCACCTCCTCCTCTTTTGCGTCACTCTTTCAAGTTTTAATAAGATAAATTTCACCATTTTCCCCGCTCGCATTATTATTTATTTATTTTTTTTTAATTTTATATTTAATCTCAGTTCAGTCTGTCAAGTGAGACAGAGTGAAGGAGAAAAAAAGAGAGAGGGTGACAGAGAGAGGGGCTCAGTGATCCCTGTCCGGTGCAATCTTCTGCGCTTTAATGAAGTCCAATCTGTGAACACAGTGTGGTCGCGTACCCTACGGCGATCATTGCCGCTCTGCAACACAGAGGAACACATAACAAGCGAATAGCTCCACTGGTGGATGGACCGAGAGAGTCTGATGCCTTTGAAACATTCCCACTGTACGGACATGAAAGAGAGTCGACTTGTTTCATATTCTTTTGTGTGATCAAACAGAGTACGTCCTTAAAGGTGAGAACTCAAACGAAGACAGGTGGTTAATCACAGTCTGAAGGTTCACGTGCTTTAGCTGAGTGATTATATGTCCACCACAGTGTTCTCTGCATAACATTTATGGATATGCAGTGTCGCTGTAACTCCAATAGTTGCTGATGGAGCCTGTCACAAAAAAAAAAAAAAACGAGTTTGTCACAGGCTTCTGTGTCTTTGAAGTATCGGTATGGGCGTGATGGTTCATTCATAGCATCTATACATCGGTTATAAATTATGCTGATTTGTCTGCACTGAAAATGGATTTCATCACTCGCAGTGCATACAAAAATACTGAAGCCAAGATTTAAAATACCAAGCCTATTATTATTATCATTATTATTATTATCATCAAACTACTAAAGCCAACTATTTCAAAGTCGTATCACTTCCATATAGCCCTCACTAAAAAACACTAATCAAAGACCGGAGCTTTAAAAAGTTCCCAGAGTATTTCCACATCACCTCATATAATAATATTACTTATCAGCTGCATTCCTGCCTTTTCTTTTCTTTTCTTTCTTGTCACATCAAAACAGACAGCACACTATCAATGCAAAGCACGCCTTTATCAATTTAATGTTCTACTTCCTATCGATATCTGATAGGACTTTTAAAGTTTTCAATTATTAGAATTGATGTTTAAAAAAAAAAGAAAGCAGGGGGAATGTCTCTCTTGAAACACTTTACTGATTAATGTATTTGATGTGCGAGACGTTCAGAATGCTGACAGCATTTGAGAGAGGAAAGTTTTTTCAGATACTAAAATTGAACTGATGACCTACGGCTGTAAATACATGGAGCAACAATGAATGAGCCGTAAGAGTAAGAGCGAGGTTTGTCGAATTTATGAACGCATTTTCAAAATAAATGCGTGAAGGAAAAAAATGTATATGGGATAATACCTTGATCCTTTAAACCTTGACAGACTAATTACTAATAAACAAACCTGATTGTTACTTAGTCCAGAGCAGCACGTGGTTAGCACTGTCGCCTCACAGCGTGAGGGTCCCGGGTAAGAACTTTGGGTTTTCTGTGTGGAGTTCGTATGTTCTCCGGGTTCCTCCCACAGTGCAAAGACATGTAGGTTAGGTTCATTGTTGACTCTAAATGACCCGTATGTGTGTATGTATGGATAATACTGCAAAGCTTATTGGTCCACATTCCACTATACTCTCAAAAATGATTTCGCTTCACATACAGAAATATAGTTAGCCTAAAACTGACTTTTGGATAAAATGCTTGGTGCACACGTCGGCATACTAAGTGTCAGGATGAGATTTTGTGAGGATGTCGGTCGTGAAATCCACCTTTCTCGTTTTACACCCGCAAAAACATCTAATTCTACTCCAGTTACTGATTTCGTACATTTCCTTACAATGCTTTTTAACACTCTCCAGAGGACATGCCTCAGCTTCTTAGATTCAGTGCAGCGAGGTGTAGTGAGCACCGAAAGCACAACAACAGCAACAGCAGGGTTCCCAGTCAAGAAAAAGTGATAGTTGCACAACTTTGCTCAGATCACAACATATCATGAAATATGAATGAGTTATGAACTACTGAGACTTGTTTCAGTGGACAAATTACTGATATGTTGGGCCCTCGGGGAAGGAGCTCGAGCAGACTTTGGGATTTTCTTCTCCCAAACTTTTGTTCAGAACTTAAATCACAGAGAGTGGCTACAACACTTGAGTGTTCGGATTTCACTGTAAAAAAAAAAAAAAAAAGTAGCTTGTTAGAAAAAAGTTGTTAATTGTTGCAGTAATCACAATTAGATGTGTTTCAACGTTACATTGTAAACTGATTTAGCCGAGTTTGGCCCAATGGAAGGCAATGCTGGTTGGTGCACCACTTTGGTCCAGAATGAACTAGCTCAACAACCATTGGATGGATTGTCCTGAAAGTACAGACATTCGTTTGTTTTCCCCCGAAGATATATCCCACAGATTGTGTCGATCCCCTGACTTTTCATATTGCACCACGATGAGGTTAACATTTGTGGTTTTGAGTAAAATGTCTCAACTAATATTAGATGGATTGCCATGAAGTTTGGTTCAGACATGTTCCCCTCTGGGTGAATTTATAACTTTGATGATCCCCTGATTTTTCCTCAAGTGCCATCATCAGGTCAACGTTTGAATTTGTCAAGTACTTCGGTTTATGACCAAACACCTGCAACGCAAATGAAATTCCAATCAGCCTCAGCAATACTTTGTGTTCAGCGATAATTAGCAAACGTGAGCATGCTAACTTGCTTAACTAAGATGGTGAACATGTGGAAACTATTTGACCTCTACCATCAGCATGTTAGCATTGTTATTGTGAGCATGTTAGCACGCCGATCTTAGCATTATGCTCAAAGTACTGCTATGCCTAAGTACAGCCTTACATTTTAAACAAAGAGGCTTATGAATGAATGTGTGAATGGGGTCATGCAAAAAGCTAAATAAATACCGAAGAGACAGTCCAAAGTTGTAAAAATGTGTCACAGGACAAATAGCAACTGGCCTACCCTGCAACTCTGCCCCTTTACGTTAGCATCATACCATGTCTTCAATACAATTCAATACAAAAACAGCTTACACATGTTTCACCAGCCAACTAAATGTCTGTCTCTCCATCAAAAACAATAAATACACAAAACCACCATAGAAGCTGCCGTCGATATTTGCCATCTGTTGAAGGAGAGCAGTCAATATTTGCTGAGCATCGATATATTTTAAATAAAAAACGAATTAGCAGCGTTAGAGTGTACACACAGGTATGTTTGCACTGAAGCAGCACTGTCTGTGTATGCACAACATGATCAGTACTTGTCAAGTTGAAAATACCTCACCAATACATGCAGTTGGAGCAATGTGCACAGGGTAAGAACAGTGTGTGTGTGTGTGTGTGTGTGTGTGTGTAGATGGGCTGGCAGTCTGAATGAATTTCTTTTCTTCAGAAAAAAGCATCTTCAGTGTTAGTACAGTAGGTATCGACTGTGTGATCTTACTACAGTCTTCCTGGATATATTTGGCAAAGTACAAAGACAGAGGGAGACAGATTCACACACATACACACACACCATCTGGAGAAACAATCCATCAGTATCATGCATGGGATATTTCCCAAAGATTATTTTTGAGCTATTAAAATATAGTTCGATGTAATCGTGTTTGCTTTCTTTATGAATCTTTTGAATCTCTACTGCCTGTATGGCCTGAAATCTTCACATTTATAGCAATTTGTTAGTCAAAAGCTCTCTTTCAGTGTTTCTTTTGTTCAACTAAACGCCACTCGCCTCACTCGGTTTTCACAGACGTGTTATAACTTGGAAAGATGGACAAATCTAAATCCTTGTTTCTATTCTGTCTTGTCATTGGCACTTCTCCACATTCAGGCGATACCTATCCCCTCACCCACTCTCTCCTTCCTCTTCTGCTTCACCCCAACTCTCATTGCACCAGCAATGTATTAAAAAAAGATGTGAAAGTATATGAGATTTGATGTAATGCCCTTCTACCTTTATCATTGCCTGGTAAAAAAAATAAATAAAAATAAATAAATAATAAAAAGGTGCATTGAAAGATGACGAGAATAAAGAGAGAAAAAAGGCCAGATGTAATGTCAGGTTGGAGAAAAAAATGGAATGGTGACAACAGTGAGAGAGCGGCAGAGTGGAGAAGAGAAGAGTTGAGAGACGGGCTAACCACAGCAGCAGTGGTTGCAGCAGCTCCTTGGCATTTCGCTGGTGTCCTTCTGCTGCCTTGGGGCCTTAAAAGCAACAAATGATATGTCTCTTGCACTCAACTAGAGGAAGCAGTTGGCCACTTTCCATTCAATAATAGGTCAGCTCAATTACCTTTGACAAAAGCCATCTATCTTTGTACAAAAAAAAAGTGTTTATGCCTGGTTACAGATGTCTACTCCTCCAATCAGAGGCATTGTTATTATCACACGAGTCTTTCTCATCATCAGTCGCCGTATAATCGTACAGTATGTAGCAGGAGACGGACAGCACGACATACTGTAGTCTCAGATGAGACCTAAGCACCCAGCAAATAATGGCCGCAAATCATCTTTTAAGGGGTTTAGAGAGGATTCAACACACACTGCACGAAATAAGCTCCACAAGACAGAGCGACACATGTCCTGCATGTGCCACATTCATTCAAAGGAACAAGGGCTCTCATCACACCTTCCCAGATGAACGACAAGTGGGGAGACGAGAATTGTCGGCCCATTTTTTATTTATTTTTTTTTTTTTTGAAAGGACACCGTGTTATTTTCTTTGTTTCAATTTGGAGAAGAAAAACTCTCAAAGGTCATGAATAGAAAAATGGGTAAACTATACTATTTTTTTTTTTTTTCTATTTCCAGATTCAATGACAGTAAAGCCTTAGTAACTGTGCTCGACTCTTTGCAGGTGTTGTTGCTGAAATGAGCACCAAGGCGTGTGCCAGATCAGTGGGGATAATGATAGTTTTGGAGCACTTTTTTTATTTTTTTTTACCAGAAGACTCATTTCAAACTCATGTTCTTTTTTCCTCTCATTAGTTTCTTGCTCACCGTGCAATACATAAATGTAATAGCTGAGCACTTTCGCAGCTTCGGATCAGTTATCATTGTACCATGTTATTTTATAGGGCTACAACTTTTTGCTTTTAAATACATGAACTTGCACAATGTCAACAGCAACCATTACTGTTGGGGAAGTTATAGCCAAAAAAGAGAGGGAGGGGGTGGGTGGGGGGGGGGGGGGAAATCACCATCCATTATCCAAAATTATCACGCAAGCAGTTTGTATTTTTTTTCAGTTCTAAACCAAACCCTGGAATTTGTGCTGATACAAACATCGTAAAATCGGAGAACAGCAGATGACATTTAACATGCTTATATGAGATGGTACTCCTAAGTCTTCCCTTTGAAAAAAACTTTGTGATATTTATCCAATCTCAAAGAGTAGGAGTATGTGGGAAGAATGCGATTTCTCATCCTGACCTCTGAGACTTTGCTGACACAACCCTCGGAGGGTGAATATCAAATGCTCTTGCTGCAGGCAAGGCTCCATAGTAGGTCCATGTCCTCCACAGCCCATTCCCAGCCTCCTCAACCCCCTGCTTTCTTTCCCCTGCCACTCATCTTCACTGTAACACAGAGACAGCAGGGTTTTTAGCCCCCCAAGATACGGCCTGGTTGTTAAACAACAGCCTACGGACCACTGTGCTGCTTTTCTCATTGCCTGCTTGACCATTTTTAAGTGGCTCATTCAATGTGTCTGGCCATACTCCAGAACTCTAACGTGAAGTGTGGACATGGCACAAGCCACATGTAACCTCTTGATGCTGATCCCTGTCCTGTGTTGTTTCTCTGTGCAGGGTGGTGATGTGACAGTGGCTGAGAGCTGATGAGGGGGGACAGCCACAGCATGCCCCCAGGGCTCAGGCTGCAGCTTTATCTTTGCCTAAGGCAGAGCGCTTCAGCAGAGAGGATATACTCGAGCAGCCAAATGAAATAAATCACTGGATATTGGCTTTGGCTTTACAGACGTGGCCGGGGCTGAGCACAAGCATGCCTGTCTGAAAAGGTCAGTGGTGCAAATGCTGTGGCCGGGAGGTCTAACACGTTTCAGAGGTCCGCACAGCTTGTCCCTCTACGACTCTGAATACCTAGGTATCAAAAGGCCATGGCTGAATCACAGTTTACTAGCACTGCGTGGCGCAAGTATCTGTTTGAGTGTCTGTGTGTGTGTATGTGAATAGATGAATGGGCATGTTTGTGTCTAAGATATATTCCCAGCGGTGTGAGTGTACACTAACAGTTTAAGACAGGAATTGGCGCATATTTTTATGGAAACGTGAGCCATGACCCATTACCATCTTATTGCTGTCATAATAATAAAGAGGTACGGAAAGATATGTGACATACAGAACAAAAGGTATATTACGGCACCCCCTCAGAGACACTATGAGGCAAAAAAAAGGGTAAAGGTTCAGTTTAGTTCAGTCTGCAGGAAGAAATCACAAATCCACAGTAAAGCCGGATCAAGTGGCTTCGCCCGAATTCTTCCTGAAATGTGTTATTTTCTCAGAGGGGCAAAACTTTCTTCCAGTCTTGGAACAGATTCAAGAATTAGAAGTAGGTTTAACTCGTCCTGAAGGGCAAATTACCAACTCTTAACGCCAGACCAGTGGTGGTTGCAGCCTAACAGGCAGAACGTTTTTGTAACCTGACAAGTGGTGGGGCTTTGAATTACCTCGACAGAAATTTAACCGAAGAGCAAGGAAGTGTCTGGACGGGGCGTTATATGCAATACATACACTTCAGAATTCAAAGACTGTGTTAAAGCAAAAAGAAAAAGATGGTCTTCCTTCCTCCCTTCCTTCCTTTCTTCACCAAGCTCAAGCTCACCTGAGCAATGTCATGATGTGTTCTGTGGTTAAAACTGATGATTATTATGTGAATCACATAAAAAGGGTTTTGCGATGCAGGCACAAACTCAGTTATACAACCTCAAAGACGCAGCAGAGGAGGCGAACAAAGACAGGAGAGGAGAGGAGATAAGGATGAAGAGGTGCACGAGGTGAAAAGGGAACTGAGAAAGAGAAGAAGATGACCTAGGACCTTGCAACTATCTCTTTTGCATCTCAATCGTGCAGCTACATGAATATCAAAGCAGCGCTTTTGATGGACAACCAAGAAGAAACTAGAGAGAAGTCTCTGAGGTAATGATGAGGCAGGAGAGAAAGGAAAATAATTGCAGATGCATCTTTTTTTCAAAGCTCAAAGGAGAGGGATATGAGCTTCTGACTGCTTCACCAGATCCATGTAAATGTGACTGATGCTGCTGCTGAGCGGTCCTTTGAGCTGCCTGAGAACAGGCACATGAAAATAAACTTTGATCTATTGCAGGCTCAATTTAAGGAGGGGTTTTTAGCACTAAATGACTAAATGGACTTGCACTGATTAACGTGATCCAAAGATGACGGATCTAAACAGCTTCGGATGTTTCAACGGTTTGTTTTTTTTGTTTTGTTTTTTTTTAAAAAATCTTTCCTCTTGTTTCTCCAGGAAAAGTTCACTGAGCATGCTTCCTTGTTTTAAGCGAAACCCTTCAGTTTATGCAGTAACACACAGGCACACCTGGGAGTTTCCTAATGCAACAACAGCCTCATGCAGGTGGGCAGCTCTGCTCGATAAATGAAGTGTATTGCTTGCTCCAAGGCATCTCAGCTGTAGTTGATCAGTTTGTTGCGTTGCCTGTCCAGCCAGGAGTTTCCCGGCGGAGATCTCACAAGCTTAGTAGCGTCACCTCTAGCCCCATTAAAACCAACAGATTTCTCCTGGGCGGAGCCACTTTAGCCAAGCGCATGTAGTTAAATATCAATGGCTGAATGTTGGAATGCAAATAAAGAGATTGAATAAACTTACACCAGTAATGACAGCATGAAATGAGCGAAGGTATGTAATTTCAGTTCACCTTTTCCCCACCCGGCCGTCCTTGCATGACCCATCGTCCATTTAATAATAAGACCAGCGTCATAATTCTCTCTTTTTTTTTCTTCTTCTTTTTTTTTTTTTTAAAAGGATGAATAAAAACGAGAGCAGAGGACCAGTAAATATTCTCATAAATGAGATTTGATTTTGCTCCCCCCCCCTCCTTCATTCTTCTCTGTTAATTAACATTAACTTCTTCTTCCCTTTCTTCCTATTCCTATCTCTCAGTCTCAGCTCCGTCTGGCCCGTGTGACACAAAAGGACACCATAAAAAGTCCAGAGTGTTCGCACCAGTGCGCCCGAAGATCATATCGGGTCGCACCATAAAGAAAAGCACCAGCACCAGGCTGTCGCTCTCGCAGCACCACAGCCCAATGCAATTATCAGTCAGCGGTGATAATAGAACTCATAGGGAGGTGTAATGGCTTTTAGATTTGCACCTCATCATCATCATCCCAGCCAGGGCTACAGACAAGTCAACTGCATTACCATAAACCACAGTATGTATATACAGTGTACGTCCTACTGTGCGAATATTGTTTTTACTTTTCTACGGCACTTTTTCGATCTAATATTAGATTGCTTTTCTGACACGCAGCTGCATTGCCATACATATAATTCACTGTGTCACACAAACACACAAGCAAATGATCTGTCCCCCTCTCTAATCGATACACAGAGCGTGTAGTGATACAATCATCCAGTTTGAATGCATAGGATTCAGTGTGGTCGGTGGATAAATGTTGAAAATATGGAAAATAAATTGTACTGTACGCGCGCCGCTGTGGCACACAAATCTGACCTTGGAGCAGAGTACAGAATTAACGCATTCTCACAATGGGCTCATTGTTTGGCCTGTGTTCGTTATTTGTTCATATGCAACACAGTGTATTAACTGTAATGTGGAAAACAGAAGAAAAAGCTATTTGTCCAAATGAAAATGGTAATCCCGTCTTTCTTTCGAGGGATTATGATTTATGCGTATCCTGTCTTTCCTTTCAGTTTCACCATGTGATGGAAATTATACAGACAAAGTGCATGTATACCACAACCAAATGATGCTTTTCCACTCATCCATAATCTGTTCAAATGCGAAATAGGTTGGTTACATATCTGATGTGTCACACAACTCACTCACAAAAGAATCCAAGAAAACACGTTTGTGAGGTCACTGAGAAAGCAAAGCATCGCAAACTGTAATGCAACCGCACAACTGAGAAGTTCCCTTGTTCTGCGGCTCTGAAGAACACAAGGTATATCACTGATATTTAGGGATCATTCAACACATCCTCTGCTTTTGTTTTGGTACACTAATGGTGCTGAAATGTATGGGACAGTCCTGAAAAACACTGTAAACGTAACACTGACACAACACAATTTACTCTAATGATCTATGAGTATCACTTTGTTGTCTGTAACAAGGGGAAATAAGAAAGAGAAGAAAGACAGAGAAAATGATGGGGAAAAAAATACCAAAAAAGAATGTGACGATGAACTAGAAAGAGCTTTTCTGGAGACATAAAGCTTGATTGCTGAGAGCTGAGAGCTTGAGAAGCTGTAAATAAAAAAGTGAAAAAAAAAAGGAGCAGCTGAAGCAGTATGAACTACAGGACGAGTAGGAGAGTTACTGTACGTTGTAAGGAAGAAAAAGAAACGGCAAAAGAATCGAAGGAGGGAGGGGGAAGGGAAGGGAAGGGAGGAAAAAATTAATAAAAAAGGAGAGGTAAGGGATTAAAAAGAAATGTTAAGAGGGAAGAACAGTGGGAATGGCTACGGGAAAAAATTAAAGGTGGAATATACGTAATAAAGGAAGTCAGGACAGGTAAAAGAAAGGGGAAAAAAGGAAAGAATAGATGGAAGATGCTTCATCTCAGGTAATGCAGGAAGGAAAGGTTGAAAAGAATGAAAGAGGGCAGAGAGGAAATAAATATGGTATAAAAGAAAGAAATGAATGAAGGCAGGAAAGATATGTGGAGGAATTGGACATTATACTCAGACTGAATTACCAATATAAGGCATATACGATTTTAGAAAAGAGCTGTGTAGGAGTTAGGAGTAGTTAGTAGTAAAGAACGTTTTCATGGTACTATTTGAAGTAAGAGTTGTAACCGCTCAAATGCAGTGTGTTCTTGCTTCAAGGCTCAAGGTTCATTTATTGTCATTGTACAACACAGGGTTGCCCATTGGAATGCAGTTGTAGTCCCTTAATGCTAAATAAGAAAAAAAAATTTAAAAAGCAATGCTATTTTTGATTTCTTCTTTTTAAATGGTGGAGTTTGGAGGATGAGATGATGAGTCTCACAGCCTGAGGAGAGAAGCTGCTCTGTAGTTGTTATACTTATTTTTATATTTAAAACACTGCAACTGTTTTTCTCAAATAACATACGTTTTCAAAAACCTAAAACAAAGAGTGGAGGCATGTTTAAAGTCAGACAGTTGTGGTAGAATATAAGAAAAAGCACAATAGAGTTTTAAACCTGGTGGGTTCGAACGTTCCTCTCCTGGTCTTTATTAAAATAAGGGGAAAACGTACAATCGTGAAATTTGATTTGATTGCTGACCATCACAAAACAGATTGAATTCCTTTCTTTAAAGCCTGGTTTAGGGACTTAAGTTCAGCACATACATGCAGCCCAACCTGCATCACCTTTAACACTGGTGAGTCTGCAGCCTATCAGTCCTGAGGGACAAAACACACCGGCTTTTAGAGAGTACAGTTTTCATTTTTCTCTAAGTGTGACTGAACATTTTCATTACGCCGCAAAACATTAGGAGCGCCTACACCCAGAAGACCACCTGCAACAGATTTTCTTCGTGTTATATAATTGATGTAAACTGACCCTGGCTTGGTCTGGGGCTACATACAGCCATAAGGAAGGGGTGTTGCTTCTATAGGGGTTTCTGAAACAACCTGTTCTTTGTCTCTCTCATCTGGGAAATAAAAACAAAAGTAAATGTAATACATTGTAGGTTCATGTAAGGGCTTGTTGAATCACGTCACACAAGTCTGCCCTTTTGAGAGAGCATACAGTTGGAGCTGCAGCTGCATGGTTAGTAAATATCTAAATAGAGTAAGCCCCTGGTCGTATCTCAGCTAGAGGCTGGATTCCAATTACAGGGAAATGGGGTAAATCTGGTCCTGGGTGGTTAATGCTGCATACCCTGAGGACCAGCTAAGGGACCCTGGAGAGAAGTCGGATGTCTGAGATGGTGCTGCACAATATATACCGATACTAGAATAGTATCGCAATACCCTGCCGTTATTGGAAATGGTACAATATCTCATTTTATTAGTATCGGTAGTTTAAGAATGACAGTGTTCTACGCAATGAAATATTCATATTCATGAGCTAATATAACTGCCTGTGCTTATGCAGTAAAGAATAGGTACTTATTGTTGAAGTTGTGGGTTGAACCAAGTTTATAGTTTATATTTCTGTTGAGCAGACCATCTCCAGGAGTTCTCTTCAATCATCGTGCACTTGTTCTGTAAACACATATGGTTTATTATTACATGTGTTTATTATTATTATTGCTACTAATAAATAGATTGCATTGACCATGCCGTCATATCCCTAAACCCTTTCTAAACACAGGGATGCGGACACAGACACACAAAGCCGTCAGCTTGTTTGCACTGATCTATTGGGAAACCTATTTCCCTCGGCTAAGTGAGAGACAATAACATGTAAAGCACACCAGGAACACTATTATTAGGATGGATGACTGCACTCTTCAGCCCCAGAAACTTTATTACCTGCTCAAACACAACACGATTAACAACAATAGTGGGAAATGGTTCAATGAAATGTAATACAAGCCACTTTTTCAAAAGCTGCAATTTGCCATCCATATACCCACTTATCAGCTGCCAGAGTTCAATACAAAGGAAACAGAAACACGTCATTGGCTCCAATGCAGATCTAGTGTTAATTAGTCACCCTCTAAATGCTCCATTCCGTTTCATCAACCTTGTTGTGCTTCTACCAGATGAGCTGTTTAATTGCCTATTATGGTGTCTTTGCAGAGAAAGGGGGACTTATATTTCCCCCAAGTGTATTGGGTGAAGTGGTATTGATGTACACGTTGGGTGTGAGAGTGCTGGATCCCATTCTCACCACCTGACACTCCAGCAGACAGTGAGATATTAATGACACCCATGTGTGCCGTGATTGTTTAACACGTGCTTTCCTCGGTCAGGACACACGAACTGTGGTCTCTGCTGTGAAATGACTGAAATGACTTTTTTTAATGGTCTGTCTCAGCATAATATTCTAGATTCTTGATTATCTGTTTCACAGCAATGAGAGCAAGAAGAAGGTTTAAATTAAACCAAGTAGTTAAAGAGACAATTCCGGTACTGAGTGCTGGTGTTTTTTATTTATTTATTTTTTTTTTATAAAGGTTCATCTGGTGGACAGCCAAAATGTTAGGGCGGAAAACTATCTACTTCTAGTAATTAAGTGTTGGAGCACAAATAAGGGAACACATTTCAATAGCCTGCATATCAGCGGCAGCCAAAGAAGAGAATTAAATCACATTTTTGCCCACTTAGTTTTCAGTGTCCCACCAACATTATTGCTCACAAAGCATTACTAATTTTTTGGAAAATGGTGCTCTTAGAAAGGTCTGTCATAGCCAGTAGCTCTTTCTTAAGAGCTCTAACAATGATGAGAGCAATACGCCAAAAATGCCAATGTGTATATTGAACATTTTATTAATTTCCTAACAATATCTGCTGCAGAAAACTAAGGATTTTTTTTTAAAACATGTTCATGGCAATGATTTATGCCGACACAGTCAAAGTGTCTCATTTCCCCTTTTGAATGCAGAGATTAGATTATACAATTAGCTTGATAATGGCTCAAACACCAAGACTTGGGCCGTCGGGAACGTACACAAGCGATAATTGCTCGTTGTATTCCGTGCAGTTTGTCACAGGGGGGACAATCGAAGCAGCATCCGGGACACTTCACAACGGCCCGTCAAAGAGACCAGCATGTTAGAATTATTTTTGCCTTTTCTTGCCGAGTTTGAAAACTTCTACGTCCTATTTTGGGACACTAACCCAAAAGAGCACAAAGGGTTTTAAAGCACCTTGAATGATTAATCCTTTAATTGTCTCACACGTAACCCTAACCAAACCTGGGACAAGTTCTGATAACGTCCCACTTCCTGCAGTGAAACATAACTATGTCAGTGGACGTACACCACACGGCAATATATATATATATATATATATATATATATATATATATTGCCGGAGCAAATTTATATGATGGAAGATTACTCACTAATTTTTACTGGATATAGTGAATGGAGAACAACAATAGTTTTAAGCATCCGGCTGGTGATTTCTGGTCCTTTTTTGACAGCACAACTACAACTACCTCTTCTTCAAACATCTTCTGCCACTCTCTCCTCTTTCATTTCACCGGAGCTTCTCGGCATCTCCCAAGTGAATGTCTGCTTATTCTTTGCCTCCCCTCCCCTGTGCCCTGTCACATTCGTGTCATCTCTTCAGAAGAGGAGTATCTTGCCTCTCTGCGATTATTTATCTATCTTTTTCTTTATATTCTCTCTTCAAAGTCGGATCAGAGATGACCTGAAATACACAGAAGTTATTTATCAAATGAAGTAGGAACGCCTGCATTGCTTTTATGGGTGTACAACAGCTGAGGTTCTCGCAGGAGCCAACTTGAAAAACCATCCATCACACAGTATAGGTGACCAAAGGGCATAATAACTCTGCTGTGTAGCCTTGTGCTTCTTTTATGTCTTTTCTTAATGCCCTTCTGTCTTATGTAAAACACTTTGAATTGCTTTGTTGTTGAAAGGAGCGACACGCGTTAACTTGCGTGGCCATGTGTAAAGTCAACACGAGACGCATATTTCATGAACACAGCATCTGAAGGGAGGTGCACATCTTTGTGTCTATTCCGTGTGTGTGTGAATTCCGCTCTCCGAGTTAATACTTGTCAGGTAATACAAATTCATTATTATGATTTGATTGCTAATGTTGTGTAAGACAATAGCTAAATTAAGTCTGGAGATGCCTACTATACTAAATGTTGACAAAGGTGCACGGAGCTTTTGGAAAATATCCCAAGGAGAAGACATTGATTTATACAACATTTGAATTTTCTTCACTACGCCGCTCAGAGCCACAGAGGTGACTATATATTGACAGAATCATCCTGGTGTGAAGTGCCACGAGTGTATTCATTTTACGAATGCATTAATAAAAGTGTCTAACCAAATATAGATAATACTTTTGCTTTTAAAAATCTCTCTATTCCTAACACTACTACAGTGTCCTGGTTGCGTTATAAAATGGGCCTGATAATTCGAGGGAAAACAAGCACATTATTTGAGATCAACTGAAAGCTGGTTGCCGTTAAATTGGCTCACTTGGGAACCCAGAGTATGTGGTGTTTTTGAAGCTCTGCTACACTGACACTAAAAACTTCCCCAATTCCTAACCCCCCTTGAGCGGACCACACCCTTCTTCACACATGTGAAGTTACGTGACTGCATTTTGCGCGGTTTCGACGATATCGCGGTGACATCGCGGTGACAAAATCTGTCCACAGACAACACCTGGAAGAGTCTACTGAAATTCTGCGGTAGTTCGTACATGTCTACAGGACCACCAGTTTGCGATGATCTCTCACACACACGCACACGCACACACACTCCTGCCCTGCACAAAACAGTTTCCTGTGTGCAGGTCATGTACTTCTAAACAACAAATTATTTCAGCAGTGAGAAGGGAACAGACAGTACGTTATTCAAATTCAAATATCCATTGCTTTCACAGAAAATTACATTTCCATTTGAACCCTTACTGGAGGCAAATATATGCACTTTAAAATGGTCTGAGGGTGATGACATCCTGTCATCACCGATGGTAAAACCTTTTCGTCATCTTCTATCCATCAACTTGTCTCTTCCTCTCATTTCCCATCTTCTTCTGTACTTATATTCCCACCAATGTTTACTGTAGGCCACTGAGCATGTTTTGGATTCACTGTCTTGCTCAAAGGCACTTTAATGATATATATGTTAAGGCAGCAAATGATTGTTTCACTCGTAAAGACATACAGCGTGGTTTACAGCATAAATGCCTCTGCAGTGTTAGTGAGGTTACAAAGTTTCTGTTTCCCTCAGCTAATCATGACCAGTGAGACAAAGACTAATAGAGTCTGGTAAACTGATGGATGCCCATGAACTATACATGTCTAACCAGAGGTCGCCTTGACCACATTTTTTTCTTTCAGAGCATTGACTGAAATTGTTTTAACAATGACGGAAAAATCTGAAGGCCGTCCGTCCTTTTGACAGATTTGAAATTTGACATGAAAAGTGACCACCGATTGCCTCAGTCCCTTGAGTCCAAAAGTCAACATTTATATATAAAACAAAAAAAGAATTTAAAAAAAAAAAAAGATAGTTGTAATCATTTCCAAACATGTTTTTTAATCAAACAAAATATTCTGCTTCAATCCCCATTTGTTACCAATTATCCTTTCAACAACAACATTTTCACTGTGTTCAAAAACGATTGGCTCTCCGGCGGGCACTTGGCGCACACACACAAAAGGAGGCACACAGCTCAATAAAAAAAATATCTTTCTTTTAAAAAAAGACATCCGACATTAGAGAACACAGGCCACGATATTTGCGGAATTTGACAAACACTGTATTGGATAAGAATCGCAGACTCAACCTTTAAATAGACTCATGTCTTATTATCATAAAATAAATAAATCAATAAAGTATGGATTTTATTTTTAAATGTCGGTGTGGCAGTGGGGGGGGGGTTGTTACGGCGCCGGCTGCTGGTGGAGAGATGGGAGTGTCTCAGCTGGAGTTCAGACAGCTGGACACAATCAGGTAATCAGTCACACAATATAAGCAATATAACCTGGATCAGTGGGCTGGGTCTTGGGGAAAAGACGTGTGTGTGTGTGTGTGTGCCAGCCTCGGACAGTGAGGAAGAACGTTGTGGAGTTTGTCGTTTGCCTTAAAAGGCAAAACTTTGACCGTTAAACAGTTTGTCTCTACTGTTGTGGTGTATAACATGGCAATACACAATGTTTATATTGTTTATCATGGAGGAAGTACATTCCTATATAAGGGACCCTGAGGAATGTTGGAAGCGGCCTCTCCACCACACAATAGAGAATAGGACGTCTGTTTTTACTCAATAACATCCTCTACACACTAGAGAATAGGACATCTGTTTTTACTCAATAACATGTGGGTTTGCCCATATTTGGTCATCCATACATTGACCTCAGATGACCTGCTAGGGGGTGAGGTGGTCTCTGTGCCCTATAAATAACAGGGACAGAGTGATGTAAAGGGAGAGGATTCATTTTGGCTTGGGATCCTCACATCGCCTGTTTTTGGTGTTTATTACAAGTGCTACTTGTAATAAACCTTTTATATGCAACTGAGCCGGTGTCAGCAGAGATTCCTTCATCATCATCACAACATCACGACGAAAGAAACTACACTGTCTTCCGTCATTTTTTATCTGAGTGTGAGCAGGATTCTCAGACGGACGGGCAATAATAGATTATGGTGGAATCATCCCCACCCTGTCCGTCAAAAATTATGGAGAACAAGGAAGTCTAACGCAACCACTGTATCTAACACAATTTATTTTATTATGGCAGATGTCAAATATTGTTCATAGTTGATTATTTAATTCAGTTCCACTGATGTTTCCAAATGGCTTGAACCAATACAGCCAATAGCACTCAAAGAGCTCCAATGTACGTTTATACATTAATGTACTTAAACACTTAGATGCGAACAGAGAATAGCGAATAATGTACTGAATACTGAATTATGTCGTTTTTTTACTTTTAGCAAGGGAAACATAATATGAACATATCATGCTTGTGGTCGCATTATGCAATATTGATGTACGTGAACAGAGGGAGGGAATAAAATCAGGAATAATACCAGGAAATGGAGCCTTAGTATTCCTCATGACAGGCAAGGGAAGGTTGATGACAACGCGGACTCACCAGCCGCTGCCAGTTGCCATGTTTGCCATTGTTCCTCTCTGTCTCATGGCTGGTCGCCTTATTACCCAAACAGTTCATTAAGACCTGTTTAACGGCAAAAAATTATGCCTTTTTGGCAACCCACATTTTAATATATGACACTAATGGGCAAGCAGATCCACTTGGAACAAAAGACGGGCAGTAATTGTAATGCGGGTCCAGAATGTGACGGTGCATAGTAATAGCTGTTTACTGCTGCTCTCTTCACACCGGCTAAATGCGTGAGGTCTTCTCTCTTCTAGAAAATCTGAGGCGCACTTCAGGTTAGAGCGCACTGACCTGTAGCACTCCTACTGAAAAGCTTTCGGGATAATCGTACATGTAATCATGCATATGAGCGCATGCATATTGTACATTCACACTCTCCCGCGAAGATCAAGCAAGCACACGATATGGGTGGGCGATATGGCATGAATATCACGTCTGTGTTTTCCAAGTAATACGGCAATTCTAGACATGGACCACAACTTTTGGTTTTTCATTTTCTCTTTTCTTTTTCTGGGATTTATTTGCATGTCATGACACAGAACAACCGAGGCACTCAGTTCACACTGTTTAGAACCAATCGAGCCCTACAGTTCCACACAAATAAACATATTACAAGTTGAAAAAAAAACAGAGACCAAAAAGGCCAAACTGCTTTATGCAACAGAATTTCATATTACAAACAGTAGTTTCACATGGTTATGAATCCAACTTCTCAACACAGACTATAACCTATTTGTTAGAAATAGGGCTGGGTAATGTTTGAATATGGTTTTGTGTTTGTGTTTCAGTACAGATATACATTTGTTGATTCGTCAATAAGCCAAATATAAAAACCCTAGCTCTTGCTCTGACATGCACTTACATTCTTAAATGAAAGTAAAATGCCTCATGCCTTAGTATATCATGTCAGACTCATCGTGAATTGACATGTAGGATTTGAAAATGACGAGGCAGTAGCACAACTATCTGTGCGAACTTCACAGACGCGGCCGAGCGTGCTGTGTCCGACTTATCGCCTCCATACTGTAATACTTACGTTTCATTTATTCTAGGGATAAACTCACGACTACCCCGCTAATGTCATCTAGTCACAGGGGTTAAGAGAAGAAGATCAGTGTGCTCCAACTGAACTGCTTATCGGATAGTTGAACTGTGTCTGACTATTTCTGTAACGTTATCATATCCATACACACACAAAGAGAAACCAGCTGGTTTGCACTGTCCAAGTGATTGTAAACTGATGTGCAAAAAGAGGCATGATACCCCCTAACTGTCTATAAAAGGCAGATTTAAATTGTTCTTTATTTAAAACCATCCCGTCACACACCTATGATGTACACACATGCATCACATGGAGGCCTGTGTGTAACAGAAGAGACCCCCCCACACACACACACACACACACTCCCATGATCACAGCTTTCTCTTCAACAAACCGGCCCTTACAGTCGGTTGAGCATAATCTTTAGGATGAAGTCATGCACAACCGTGTTAAGTGTTGGCCTTTTATTTCTTTGACACATGAAGTGAAGCTCTGCTCCCCGACTTAACTAGGCTTTGAACCAGAAAACTAAGGCAGTCTACATTTTGTGTCTCAAGGAAAAGACACTGTGAGACCCAGACATGACAAGAGCTGGACTTTTAAATAATAAATAAAAAGTGAGTCCTTGCTTTCTCAGCAGCAACCATCCACTTCTTATAGCATTCTGGACAAAGTGATTATTCTAGCTGTGACTCTGTGCGGTGCCTTCAAGTAGAAAATGGAGGCTTTTTGTGTCCGGCTAATTAAAATCATTGCATTGTCTGAATCTTTAAAGTGGGGTAATCGAGACAATGTCCGGTGTTTGGACGGTTGCTGAAATCTAACTGAGCTCAGGGTGTATTATGAGATACATTATAATTAACAATCATAAAAACATTTTAAAAAATCATGATTTGTGTAATAAAATCTATTTTCTAACTGTTGATTTGTAAATGTCAATAAGAAATGCAAATAATATTGAGTTATTTTAAGATCTGCTTCAGCACAACAGTATTCTGTACTGTGTTCAGGGGGCGTACATATACGCACGGCAACGTTAAAACTGTTAACATGTTCATTTCTCGTTGGTGCTGAGAGCCTGTAGACACCACTGGCTGCCTCTGTCTTTTACTTTGATCAACAGCAAAACAAATGGCAGAGAAGTAATGTGGCCTTTCCAAATTGGAGTTTTTGACCTTTTGTTATAGTCCCATTATCTGGCCAATCACTTCAATGTCTTAAATTTAAACTTAACTAGCAAACACTGGATACAAATACATTTCTGACACCCTCAGTGTGTGTGCACCACTTGAGAATGCTGGAAATGTTAAAAAGTCAGATAATGGCTAGTTGATGTGATTGAGCTGATCAAAACATTGCCAAGGACATTGGCAATCAAACTAAAGGGCACTAGTAAATGAAGCCATTAGAGTTGGTTATTTGGCTTTTTGTGTTTACGAAGACACAGGTCTGATAAACTAGCAACATCCTCTCTGACTAAGCCAAGAGAAACAGACCCCCCCCCTCCTCTTCTCCCCAAGGTTGCATGAGTGGAGTGAGATCCCGTCTCTGTTGTTTAGGTTATGTATCAGGTGATCTGAACTCCACTACAACCTTCTTTCCTCCTTTCATAAACAATAATCTCAGTACTTCTCAGCTGTTGGCTCCTCTGGTAAACAGGAGCATAAACTCAGTGACAGAATAAGGGTGCAGCGGCAGTATTTTAGCTGGTCCAGTCCGCTGCCACCTCCCATCTACTGATTTGTAACCGAGGCCTGGCACATCCATTGTGACTGTCAGTTTGGCATTAGGACAAAATTACTTTCCCATATTAAAAGAGAAATGCTGCAGTGGCGAAAGTTGCAGCATTACATAAACGCCTATATGGCAAATACAACCTCAAGAATATTTACGCCTAAAGTTAAGTGCAATGTGTATACAAAATAATATATAAGGTTGGATATCAAACACAAATTCAAAAACACAGATGCATATACTATACACCTACACAAACCCAATCACTAGGGAAACGGCAGGAGAGGCCGTCCTGCTCCAGTTTAGTGAATTACAACTTAGGAAACTGGCAACTTTTCCGAAAACTGTACAGCCTAAAGAGATAAAAAAGGCCACCAAGTTTGCCTTTGAGAGGTTTAACCAATAAAGTTGCAGGTCAGCATGTCACTGTAAAGCAGGAGCTCTTGAATCTGGATATTTAATTTGGAACACACACACACACACACACACACACACACACACACACACACACACAACTGAATAGAGCCATAAATTAGATGGACTGCATGAATATGCTGCCTGCACCTTTCTGAGTTCTGCATACAGTGAACTCGGCTGGTGTGAACGGTACACTCAGCAATCTGTAAATGATTTCTGATGCTTTTAAATTCCCTCACCAACCCCCGCTGCTAGGGTAAAAAAAAAAAAATCTGTCGCAAGGGAATAGTGAGATAAAAAGACTGGGAGCTGAGGAGGAAACATTAAAAGATAATGACTGACAGTTGTCTTCAGCAAAGACGAAAGGTTAGGAAAGGAAAATGTAGGATACAGCGCCAAGGTTACAGAGGTTAGAATTTATGTTTATATATATATTTAATCTATTGCACTATATTGGTAATTAAACATTAAAAAGTGACATCCAGACAGCACATGGATGAGGATGAGAGCAAAAGCACTGCTTAGGGCCCTGCAGGCAGAGGATAAATATTGAAACACTCACTGAAGCACTGAGTCAAAGTCTTTACACAGGACAGCCTGGACTCAAATTAGAAAATAATAATTATTTTTTGAACACTGGGCCCTGCAGCCACCTTCTGATCCTCAACTCACTCAGAGAGTCCACGATCTCCAAGTCTAACAAATAAAAAAGTTTATAAATGTTAAATGAAAAATCATTTTTAAATAATGACATGTGAATAATTTAGATTTTTTTTCTTCTTCATATTTGCCCGTGTAGGAGAGGAGGACACATCACATGAATAAACGTTTCAATAGAAAAGAAAAAAGTGTTGACAAAAACAGCAAACACTGAAAATTTTAATTTTGAGAAAATCCTATGAAGTCGAGACGTTTCTCCGAAAGATAGTCTCAAATATCTTTATCTACAAACAAAAATGTTCATGTATTTGAACGGATCGCTGTTGGAAATTCAAACCAGGGATGTCACGGTACCCGAAATGTAGTAGTTGTTACTAATACCGTTGAAATTCCACGATTCTCGATACCAATTTGAGACAAAGGTAAGAAATAATTCTTAAAAGAATTACAACAATTACCGTTTGCATACTGGTTTTTGTTAGGAAGTTAAACAGATCATAATTACTTATCTATTTTGTATTGCTGTAACATCTCCTTCAAACAACTGTATTTATTCAAGTTTCTCGCCAAAAACAAAATTTTACAAGATTACATTTGAACTTATCATCATAACGTTATAATTTACCTTCACCCAGTACTAATTTTTACTCAATAAAGCTTGAACGCATCATAATGTAACTCAATGGAACCTCGCTCAACCGGCTGCTAACAGCAAACAGCTTTCGTTGACTAGCTCTCCTCCTGCCGAGCTCAACAATTATTTGTTGTTCACAATAAAGCATTATCAGGGAAAAATGCGTCGATAGTGATTTTAATGCTTCCCAAACTGATTTCTTTTCGTTCTGGGGAAGATGGGAAGCCGCAAGTCTTAAGCCGCCGATCCCTACGATACCTGCGGTATGGGTACAAGTATGGTCACGCTTTCAGAATTCTGCTATTGACTTGGTACCGGTGAGTGTCGGTTCTCGTGACATCCCTATTTCAAACCACTTTTGTCCTATTTCTACAGAATGCCTGAATTAAGTCTTTTCTTGAAGCTTAAATTATGAATTAGACGCCAATATTCTCATTGGCCCATTTCCACAAGGTTGTAACTCTGAAACGCTATCAAAATACTGAAAACACATGCCATAAACAATGGATGAGCTGTGGCCTTCAGGCCTTGGTGGGTGAACAGACGATAACAAGAACACACAGAGGTTGTTTGAGCCTTGAGTGACAAGGCTCTATTTTCATCAGTAAGAAATCCAAAGCATCTTTTATTAATTTAAAAAACTGTTGACTTGACTGACACTGACAGATGTATTCAACAAAAAAAAAAATATAAAAACAATGCAAGATAAGGAGTTATTAGTCTTATCCATGGCTGCTCCATTTGTTTCCCTCTCACTGGCTTCGTGACAGTTTCTTGTAAGGAAATGCTTTGTTGTACTCTTAAATGTGCCACTTGTGTTTTTGTGGGTTTCTTTGCACCATCTTAAAAGGTTCAATGTGTAATTCCAAGCTAACTGCTAACTGAAGCTACACCGTTTCCCGTGGCAGCTGTGAGGACGAGGCGAGGTGGTGCGGGTGGTTTTCTCGTTTCTGCCACGTTGAATGTAATCCAATAAACAAACTATAAAACACAGAACATGGCTGTAATATTTACAAGAGAGTCAGGCAGCTGTTCTTCTCCCTCTGTACTGAAGCAGACTGGAGCTACAGTGACTCACTATCACCTCTAGAGGAACAAGTGGTATTACATACTGGACGGAGCGGAACTAGTCCGACTGCTAATGTCAGTAGATATCTCTGCAACACAACACAGAGACGTCTTTGACATAAAGTCAACACTGTAACCTCTTCACATGCTGTTGATAATGTTGGTTCATTGTTTTAATGTTTTAAGTTTAAATTCTGCCATATCTTACACATCGAACCTTTAAGATATCTTGACCCTTTAAGATATCTTGACCCAACACTTTTCAAGAGGTAATCAGTTGACTTTAACTTAAAGAACTTAAGTTAAAGTCAACTGATTACCTCTTGTTCGTCACCTGTAAGACCCAATAGGCTGAAACATTATTTCATCTTTTCTCTTTAATCACATTCCCACATTGTGTCTCTTTATCAGAAGTAGTGCTCCCTACCCGAGCTCCAAACTCCCAACTCTATGCTCTATCCAGGTGCTATGGCAACCTATGTTTGGTGTAATTTCAAGATTATCTCAACATCAAAAGCACAAGAATAAAGCAGACGCAGTAAAGTCCCGGGCTTCATAAGTAACTACCTACATGCTTAAACACATCAATGCATTAGGACTAAAAATCCGATCTAAAAAGTGTAACCTGTAACAAGAACACAACCAACCACTGATTCATGTTTCTTACATTGAATACTCATTGAATAAAAGAAACAGTCGAAAGGAAGTTGACAGGGTACTTTTAAAGGTAGTAGATGTACCTAAGAGACAAAGAAAGAAACAATCAAGACGATGGTTGGATGAAGATTAAAACACACCGTCCCATTGGGCCCTAGCTGTGTTCAAACAGCTTTTCTCGCTCCATCTATGCCCAGCTGCTGGAACACAAGATGACAGCATCTGTTACCCTGTCGGACTGTCCTCTGTGAAATAAAGAATCATATTTTTGACCCGTCTGTCACTCACTTTCCCAAGTGTCATATTTAATAATACAGTTAAGGCAAAAAGCTACACCATGCAATCTCTGGAAAGAGCACTGACTTTTACTTGCTGTCATCAATCAGCCGCAGTAATTATTAGAATCAACTTTAAATGCCAAAACCATTAATCACGTTTCCCTGTAATGTGTCTTTAATGAATTCAAAGGTGCTAATGAACTAGAGGGAAGAATAAAAATTGACCAAATGTAATCTACCATATGTAACAGGTTTGCTATAAGAATTACTAAATCACAAAAAGGATCGAAAAGGGACTAAAAGAAAAAAAAGAAAAGTCAGCTCTGGTAATGCGACTCTGGACGGTAATTACCTGACTAATGCCTCCTGCCAGTACCGTGTGAATGATCACCAAGACTATCTGCAGAATCTAAACCATACATGCGCTTGTTTGTGCAGTAGAGTTGGAGTGGAGATGAGAGCTTTACACACTGTGTGCATGCAGGAAGGACCTCAGCACAGGGAGCTCACAATGCCCTGCTTCTCATTCAGCTAGTGCGCCGATGGTCTCTCTGGTCTCCCTCAGTGTCTAACAATCCCCACCTCTTTTCTCCTTCCTCCTGCACTAACCCAGAGCCAAACCGAGACTCCCCCCGCTGGCACACACCAACGTTCCCTGTGCAGCCATCCATTGCCTCTGATCTCTTCCAAAGTGTTTATAATTGATTATTGAAGGAATAAGTCCTCTCACTCTCTTTCTTCCTCTTACTCTCCCCCCATTGTGTTTCTCCCCCCACCCGATTCATTATTAAAAAAGCATTTTTGTAAGGGTGGGAGCGCTGACAGGGTCACATGGAATAAAAGGATTCTCTGATCTCTCCTGAATGTGCCTTCATCTGTGTTTCCCTCCTCTTTTCACCTTTTTTTCCACCCTGCACCTCACACATCAGGAAACTATTATGTCAAATCAATCTGCAATTAAAATAGAAACCAAGAGGTTAGATAAAAGGTGCCGTTTGTGTATGTGTGTAGAGGGGGAAAGTACATGCTTGGCTGTTGAAAAAGCTGACATAAACTAGGCAATGAGGCAGGAGGCAAGTTGCTGTTAAACTGCCCAGGGAGGACAATAATTGAATAGAGAGCAATCCTAAATGATATATTATATATATATACAATATATGTCACAAACATCTTTCAGTTTTATCTAAACCATATAAGCTATTGATGTGTGTTTTGTATGTTTTAATTGTTTTTTTTTTAAAAAGAAAAGATTATAGCAAATTCTCTATTTTAAAAAAGAAGCTAATTCAACAAATTGGCTATACATTTGGTCAAGTTTATAAACTACATACACACACATGCATATGTGACAAACAAAAGTACAAATTGGTGTGAGGCTGATCTTGTCTGTGGGTATAAATGTGAAGTGTAGAAATGTAATTAAATCACCAGCTACAATTGTCTGATTCCACCAACCTGAGTTACCTTAACAACATGCGTTTTGATTGAGAGTGTGTGAAAACTAGTGCGTCATCGGAAAAGAAGTAGAAGTACCGACACAGGGAATGAAAGCTTGACCGAATCTACTGCGAAATAAACAGACAATATTTACTTTTAGATATGTAATAGGGTTCCGGTTTAAAAATCATTCAAAAGAACACGAAGAACAATAAAGGGGTTCTTGAAAAAGGTTGGGAAACAGAGCATTACAAGATGTGTTGGGTGAACATTTTTTTGATTCTGCATGTTAGTTGGTTGGAATTTATTTATTTATTTATTTTAATAGACACATTACAAAATCCTTATTACCTCACAATTGAATTTCTGACTTGAGTTGCCAGGTGATGAGAGCAAAAGACAAGACAAGTGTCTGGGAGTGCCGCTGGCCTCGTTACACTCAAAGAAAGGCATTTTTTTCATTAGGGATGCATCTATTACTCAGCAACAACTTAATTGATCCATGTCTTTGAGTTCTACAGTAATCGCAAATTGATTGATTTATCCTCAAGAGGGAAAGTGGTGGGAATTGTTCAGCCAAAAAGAACGGGAGAATCATCGGCTTTGAGCTGATGAATGAGACCAGAATATCAATGAATAAAAAAGGATGGAACAAAAGTGAGCTGTGTCAAAAACAGTTGATAAGGAATGGGAGATTAAAGCACGTTTGAATGTCTGATATCACAAATGGCAGGTACCTCAAAAGACTCTGTCTCAACAGTCATCACATTCAATAGCTAATGTAATTAAATCAGATTACATCAGGAATTACGCAAAGAAATCAGATGCCTCAAGGTGGCCCCAGCGCAGAGCCTACACACAGCTACCAGTATCCTTCCACCACGGCACAGCAATGAAATACAGTCCCTGTTAACACAAACAAGGCCATTCCAGACTGAAAAGAAAGAAAAGCACCCTCCTTACATGTCTAAGGGAACACTTCACATGGCTTGAGATGATGAATTAATAAAGCAACCAATAATTCTTTTAACTCACAAATGTGAAGAGAGAACTATATGCAAGAAAGACTCGCGACCTATCCTTTAGACTGATTCAAAGAGGATTTGAAAAATGTGATCTATGGGCAGGTGTCTCTGAGAAGCTTTCTCTATTGATCACATCTCATTAGCGACACTTCTCTGTATAACCAAGGGTGGACTCTAAGGGTCAATGCACCGCTGAAATGGAGCCAATAGCTCAATAGAATCGTGATCATGATAATTACGTAAGAGTCTGGGTTATACAAAGGTTGGGGGGTGGAGTGGGGGCTTGTCAAAGACTTGATAGGGAGACTAAATGGGCTAATGGGAACTATGAAAGATTAATCAAAATGTTGTCTAATATGGCAATAACATAATAATATATATATATATTATTTGCTGTAAAGAGATCAGTGCAAGACACTTTACACTTTACAAGAAGGTTATGTTTTTTGGTTGGTTTGTTTGTCGGTTTGTCAGCAGGATTACAGAAAACTGACAGGCCCGTTTTTCCTGAGAGGGTGTAGGACGGGCCAAGGAAGAACCCATTACATTTTGGAGCAGATCCGAATCACAGGGCGGTTACACGCATTATTTTTCACTTATGGAAATGACCTTGGCAAAGGTCAGCACTCTCCCTGTGCCCTTCTACTTTTAATATGTGTTCTAACTCAAAGTCAGTTCTATCAATTAATGTTTTTCTCAATTTAATTAAGTTTAAAAAGGTAATAAAACGTATTGCACTCTGACACTTGACAAAATGTATCATCAGAGGACACAAGTCTCACATCTTCCATCTTCATTCTTGTGACTATGGCATTACAAATTACAAATCAAATGATTACAAATCATGCTGTTGATAATTAAAAGAGAATATCAAATGAACTGTTGGAGTAGTACTGGAGCACGTGGCCATTGACAGAGACATGGAGGAAAACTGGTGTAGTTGGGATTATTCTCCAAATTTGTTAAAAACAGCCTGAGATCTTGATACCACTATGACCTATAATATTTGTATTTCCTTCTGTGCGTTTAGATAGAGGCTGACATTTTGCTTATAACAGGAACAACATAAGAGTGGAAAGGAGAGACCTGTTGAGCTGCCATACTTCATTGTGTTTGGGCAAACAATTGGGCAGCTTGAAAGGAGAGATACAGTGCAGCTCTGCATTCTCTGAGAGGTTAAATGAGCACAAACCTGTTTGTCTCCTGATAGTACAGCTATTGCTGCTACAGCCATGTGTCTTTGTGCTGACCATTATGTTCGGTTTCATCCCAAGGACCTTGTTGTCACCTGGGCCTCTATCTGTCCCTCGTTCTCTTGTTCTTATTTCCTCCCTCTTGTGCCGTCTCTCTCTCTCTCTCTCTCTCTCTCTCTCTCTCTCTCTCTCTGCCAACCCCCTTAGCTTCAGTGCAAAGTTAAAAGTCTGTCACAGTTTCCCCCAGTGATTGAAGTCAGACGTGGGTGTCTTGAAGTGTTCAAAATGGAATAACTTAAATGTTGTGACATCAATCACCTATCAAAAATATAATCTGCAGAGAGTTCCTTAGGGGTGCACTAAGATAGACTGTGTACCCAATCATTTTCTTCTTAAACTGATTCTGTACATTTATGATTTCTCCAAGTGTCGACGTATTCCTCTTTAATTAAACGCAAGGTCATAAAAAAATTAATAATAATTAATTCTGGTCTTTGCATTTCACTCATTTTTTTTGCATTTTCTTATTATCTCCTGCAGCTGCGGTTCAGAAGCTGAAGGCCACCTTTTAATATTAATTGAGGGTAATTTTTCCTTCCTGCTGTTCTTTAATATCAGCCGAGCTAAAAGACGTAAGCCCAACGTTCTGCATTCCTAATTAGCGAAAGTCTTTCCAAGGAGAAAGAGGAGGCAGGGACACAATGTGTGGAATTGAGTGGGTCAAAGATAGAGGGAGTTACTAATCTGTAACACTTCCAGCATTAATGACTGAAAATTAGTAATATGGCCCTGCGTCCCACTGGGTATTGGGACCAGTGATTATTAATTGATGATAACAATTGGCCTCTGATGAGGACATACTGTGCTTCTGATTGGATAATGGTTCAGGCTCAACACCTGAACGTGAACCCTGAAAACAATGTGAAATCAATTCCATCCAACTAAGTCCGTCATCAGAAGATTAGACAGTATTAGAGGATTCTCACCCCATCTGTATGTAGTACCATCGCTGCGGTCGGCATTTTACATCTTTATCAGAGCACTGATAAAAAGGATGTATGTATGTGGACTCCCTGATGCCATATGTACTTTCTGTCTATCTTCCACAGCCAGGGAGCAGCTAGTAAGGCACACTGCCGATGCTGGGGGTAAACAAGCAGAAGCTGCCGACAGTGTTAATCACAGTTTTACTGCTTCCATGCTCTGGGGTTTGGAGGAAGAGACTGGTGGGAGCGTTCATCGTACATTTCTTCTTTTTCTATCGCACTGAGGATTCTTTCCACTCCATTAGTGCTCTCTGCTGAGCTGTGCTATCCAGGTCCACTACTGTACTATTACAGTAGAGCCCTGCGAAGAACCATCTGCCATAAGCACAACTAACTACAGTAAATGTGGTCACATCAGCACATTAGAAGAGCCACACCATGTGGGCCGGGTTGCAGCTCACTGCTGTACTACATGGTTTTACGGGATATGGGTGAGGGAAAAAAAATGCTCAGAGCATGAGATATCCTACCTCAAAGGACCACTGAAGGACACGGGGTGTAAGAGTGAGACAGAGGGCCACATTTAATAATAATCTTGCCATTTTTCAGATAGACATTCTCTGCCTACAGACATGCATGTTATTTATCAAACTGGTGCAATGGTGTGGAGGAGCCGTTTGCTTGTCATCTGAAGTGCACCTGTAATGTAACTCTCGTTCTTTATGCCCGTGCATTTATTGGAGGTTTGTGAGGGTCAGTTGTGTGTGGAAACGTCTCAGCCTCTAAACAGCCAGTCCAGTTTATGTGATAGAAGGCTGTGGTGGAGATCATTTCTTTTATAAGTGACAGGAAATACAGGTTTAGCACGCCACAAAATGTAGTGCACAGGAGCCGGATTGATTTACAGCAAAAATTAGAATTTTCTCAGAAACAAGGATGCAGTATCTACTTAAAAAGACACCAAAGATGAGATACTCAGTGATCTAAGGCGACTGGACCCTTTATGAGACATTTACAAATGTGTATTAGGTTGCAATTACCACGGGATTCTCAAGAGACATCAACCTTATCAACACAGGGCCACCATCACTCGCCACCTGCTCTGGCATGAGCATCTGCTGGAGAGTTTCTGGATTAGCTCACTCTCTCACAGCAGGCTGCCACTGGTTGCAATGAGAGACATTTTATTGTGAGTCCCTATTTTTTTTCTGAGCCTTGTTATGTAGAGAAGAATGAAAGGGCTATTACTTTTTGTTAGTATTTTTTTTATTTTAGTTTAGGAAGACATTTTGTGACTCCTAATCCGTCTATTTATTAAGCAAAAGTCAACTCAAAACAAATTTGTCTGAGTTGGAGTTGCCTTCTGTCCATCTAAATGTGTTGGTGTTATTTTTCTCTATTTATTAATAATTCATTTTCATCGTCAAAGAATTTAGCATTTTAATTCTTAAACTGGTTAAGGGCTTTACATTGCAGAAATGTTACTGCAACAACAAGTTTCCCCTCCTCGTATCGTCGTAATTACAGTAACTGCTGCCTTACTTACTCAGACAATAAAATAGCAATAACCATTCGGAACATTAAAATGATAAATCAAAAAAATTATTCATCTGAATCCAAAGTTACATGTAATTTAAAAGGGTCACTCAAGAAAAAATCGGTTAACTCTGCAGCTCTGTTTCATTTTATTGTATCACAGCCCAGACATTCACTGAATGGCTGAGCGTCAACACACTTAACCTCATTTCCAGCAGCAGTAAGCAGCTGTTTTAAGCAAAAACTAGCTCTGATAAACACACTGTATGCTATGCCCAGCACAGAACCACAGACACATTTGGATGCTGAAGAAAGTGAAACATCCAGTAAATTAAAGGAGCTCTACACAGAACTCAGAACATATCTACTCTGCAGAGTCTCGGCCGGGATTGCCTCCACTCGGTTCTCAACACGGAGATGGCTGAGCAGCTAACAGTGCTAACAGCACAAACAGTGCAAACAACTTACTCCACTATATCTTCACAAAGCAAATAGTTGCCTACAGCTAAATTGATGCTCTGAACGGCGTACTTTATATAGAACCTTTAAAGAGAAAGAACTGCACTTTTTTTTTTCTTTTTTATCCTGCAACAAGTCAATGTTTGTCATTTTCTTTACACAATACACATTCAATTACCAACCAATTCTGTGAGTGGATTACCTGCAGAATAAGTCAATAGTGCAGTCAGTGTTTCTATGAATATAAAGAGGGATTTTGGTTGTTACTACGCAGACATGACAAAAACCATAGCTACACTATCGGGACAAGGTAAACCCCAGGTGCTTCAGACAGTTTAGTGTTTCTATTGCTGCATCTGATGAATCCACACACTGTACAACAAATATTAAGGTCACACAGGTTCCAGGTAACAACTGGATGTCTGGATGTCTTCATCAGCGCTGACCTTGTATTACAAACATGCTTAGCGACCCCCGTATAGGCAGGCCTCAGCTGGCCCTGCAGAGGACATTTAAGTATTGACACGCCTGACTCACCACTTTGAAGTCTTCAGCACTGCACTCCACGCCCCGGTAGTAGCAGGACAGCAGCATGTCCTTGATGTCGTGGCCCGTTCGGTCGTAGAATTCGCGCATGTTGAAGGGGCGGGGCTTGTAGTTGTCAAAGTCGGCCCTCTCCTTCAGGATCTGCATGACACTTTCCTCCACCATGTGCGGGTCCCGGATCTCATACCTGGACAAGAAGGTTCTGGACTTAGTTCATGTGGTTATAAAGGAAGCGCGTTCATGAATACACACAGGTGCACTAATGAACAACGTGATTACGTGACAATGTTTTGTTTTACTGTTTTCTAGAAACAAATGTAATCTCAAAATCACATGCAAATGTATAACCTTATAACTTGCCGTATGAATCATTCGGTATTTTTGAAATGGCTTACTTCAAAATGAATATGAAATTTTCTTGAAACAAAATGACTTTAACGTACCCATGAAAGAGTAGAAAAATGAATTTGACTTCAAGGTATTCCCATAGACAGTAGAGCAAGGCACAACTTTGGCTGTGCCTCAATTCCATTTTAAATTGCACATTTACAGAGTTTGGCAGGCAGACAAGCATTTTTTAGCAGGACAATTTGTATTAAAATGTAAAAGAGTAATAGAAAAGCAGCAAAAGATCAGTCACCCTCCAACAGAACAAAAGGTACACATGTGCCTGAAACTGGCAGCCTAGCTGTGGCAGGCCAGCCACCATGGGTGGTGCTGAGTGGGAGAAAATCGCTCATTATATAAAAGGATGGGAGTATTTCCTTTCACACAATCATGTTGATCATTCTGCCAAATAATTAGGATCAACTGTGGTGGTAAAGCGTTTTCACGTAGTAAGCATAAGTGTTCATAATGCTGCATTTCAGATCCTGCACACTCTTCGAATTTCTATTTAGCTTTTAAATCAAAACACTTCGCATCTTCTACAATTTAACAATACAGGAGAAGCATACGCACGGACTCCTATTCCGTCTCTTTTTCCTCCGCAAAAACACATAAAACACATGACAAATTGTGATTGCCTTGAGTCTATCAACACACATCAAACTGAAACTCAAGTACAACAGCTATACTCGCAGAAAGGACACACCGGGGGGTGTCATTTATGAAATGCCTCTGCTTGACAACCACCATCAACCTCCAGCACCTGCTCACAGTTATTCAGAGATATAAATTAACCTCAATTAACTAGTGTGGCCCTGCTCGGAGAAAAGCCGGCCCTGTTGATGACCCCTGCTGAGCGATGGGCCATCAGTGGTACAAGCATACCAAATTATGGAGTGCTAAGATTAAGCACTACTGACAGACACTTATGAGACTAATTAGTAAGGACACACATAGCCATATCAGAGTGGGCACTGTAAAAGACTGCATAATGTTTTTTTGAACTGAGAAACAAGGTAGTCATTCCTTCTACATTTTCCAAATTAGAGTACTGCAAAGTATTAAGGTAAGGGGTTTTGATATGAAGTTGTGTGTAAGCTGCAGCAGTCTTACAATAGGGTTCATGTATTGTGTCGTTGTAATAATTTTCGACAACTCAATTTCTATTTGCAAACATGAATAAGCCAAAGCTTGAGAAAGCAGAGTTAGAGTTGTAAACCATGAGAGACAGAGAGAGACAAAGGCATACCCTTCTCCCCTGACAGTAAATCTGGGAATGACTTTGTGGACGCTGACAGCGGAGTTATTTCTCATGGATATGGGCACTATTTCAAACCATAATTGGTGGTAAATCTTAATGGGATTTTTTTTTAATTCCACAAGGTCAAGCTTTGTAGGTACTCATGAGCAAGATTTTGTCCCTTGATGATGAGAATAATAAGTTGATCCATGAATAAAAAATGAAATATTAAAATATTTCCTTTTGTGAGCACTGCCTTAATATTCAACTGGTGATGTCTTTTTTTTTTTTTTTTTTTTTTTTTAAACTTGTGTCCCAACCAAATTGCAAGAAATGTAATATGTTCCACTGCAGCTACTGCTTGTTTACCTACTACAAACAGAATAAAATAAAATATTCACCATGTGAAAAAGTATGTGCTGTAATTTGAAATGAGGACTGTTTCTCTCTCCTGCGATCATAACACTGAAGCGAGATGGGACTCCGTCATGCTTCATGTTGAATGGGGTTCACCGTGCTGTGACAGAGAAGATGGGCCCGATTTGTTCTGACCAAGAGTTGAATTTAATGCCACACAATATTGTCACAATATCGTCAAATTAAACACAAAGATGAGGTGAAACATGAAACTGAAACCAATCAGAAGTTTGCAGAATGACAGATATTGACTAATTACAATGACTATGATTCATCTAATAACTCCTCCAATACGAATATTCAACGACAGTCACTATCACACCGAGGAAACAGTCAAATCAGTCAGTATATTATCAGTACTGCCCGGCAGTGTTTAACATGTCTGCCTCTAACTTTCTCCTCAGATTCAAAAGAAAAACTCTTAAAATCAACTGGCTGGGAATGATGTTTTTCAAAGTGTTGCATTTTCCACTTTCATTAGGAGTGACAGAGGGTTAATGTCGGGTTAATACATAACCCTGCTTGTGCGTGAATGTGTGAACAGATTATGCATTGAAAGTGTGTGATCTGGCTGACTTACCTAAATTGTTTCTAAAGAAGTTCATTACCAAGAGAGAAACGTGAGTGAACGCAGCTCTGAATAGACCTCAATCAGATCTTTCATTAACATATGAAAACAGATTCGACTTTATTAGAAATTACCTACATCCTTCGGGGATACACGATGTTTTAAGTATTTCATCTTAGGGAAAATCATTTCACTAATTAGAATTTCAAAGATTTAACTGGGTTTTTATCTCACAATATTGCTCCAGTGGACTGAACTCCATTTGTATATCAATTACTCAGCCCGTGTTACCTTGAATTCTTGATGAAAAGGTTGTTTTTCTCGCAAACCTCAATATTTAAAAACACTTCCGCATAAACAGTCTCACGCAGCTGCGCTACTCGTGCACGCGAGTCTGTCCAAAGTGTTTTAAATAGTAAAGTTTAAGCGAAAATGCTCGTGTTTGGGATGTAGTGAGCATACAGCTGGATAAATAAGACTTAGATTACACGAGTTGTAAACAAATGTTTTGATATAGTTTTGCTGATGTTAAACGCGGCCCCGATTTACTTCAATTCATCAAGACTTTTCCCAGTTATTTTACTCTTAATTCACCGCGGAGGTATGCCAGAAAAACAAAGTTTTCTACCAGAATTCGAGGTAACACGGGGTGAGCTATTGATGATACAAATGGTCATTTTGTGTCTTCCTTTAAGCACAATAAATTTACTACCAGTGACAGGAATGGTAAAGTATGATTAAAAGGTATAATCTGGCAGGTCGAATCACACAAGCCGGATAATGACTGAAAAAGTTGTATCTTAGCTAAAAAGCAGAGCCGGTGCTGGCACTACATCACTACGTTGTCATGTGCTGTTCTAATAAGAAGATACAGCCTGTTGTGGTATATTCTGAACTTAATTGAATTGTATCCCAAGCCTGTCTTATAAGCAACACAAAGCTGCCAGGAGAGCACTTAAGACGCTGTGCTCGGATTCCAGAGTCAGGAGGCTTTAGTTGAAGCGCATACAATCACAATAATATGGGTAGATTTTTAATATTGCCCTGCCACTGCTCCCTAAAGCAATCACAGCAAACTCACTGTGTAGGGGCGGGGGTGACTAAATTGGATTATGGGCCACAAGCACTTTAATTTTCTTGCAAGGACTAAAACGAATCTAGGAGCATCTGCATTACTTTGCCACCTCACTCAGAGGAGTTAGTAAATACTAGCAAGCACTGGTTTTCAGAGTGAACTTTGACAGTGCGACTGTGTTCAAAAACTGTACTCACTCAGGACTTTACACCCCCGGGTTGAGAAAATAAATCTTCTTACATATCAGTGGATACTCTCATTGCGTCACGCTGGTGTTAATATCACAGGTCGTGTGACACAACAATGAACACATCTTGATATTATCTCAGGTAATTATCCAATTAGCGGTAATTGAACTCAGACACTACAGAGGATCGGGTTGTTTGTGCAGTGTCCTTGAAAATGAATAACTGCAATGATTCCTGGTAGCAGAGTTTTGATAATCACATCTAAATGACTGTGCACCTGGGACACAGCTGTTATGCCACTTTGGAAGAGATCATAGAAATGCAAACAAGGGCCATCGAGAGGTGAAGCGAACCCGAACAAATCTCTGTTTTATTGATAAGCAATCACACAAACGAACCAAAGAAATTATAGCAATAACATCTAACGCGCCTTGCGATGATGGACCACGTTTGATCTTTTAAAAAACCTTGACCTAACACGACGTTGCTAACTTATGTCGCCCCAATGATAACCTTCCCTCTGATAAACAATCACAATATAAATGCAAATGAGCCCGCAGTTGAAAAATCAGCGTGAGAAGCAACTCTTTGGCTTTGTATTTTCAGTATGATGAGCTGGCCTCCCCATGTCCTCTCTCAAGCACTTTTTTGCACCAGTAAAATCCTGATTAGGGCCAGCGATCTTGCTGAAACAGATAAAGCGGTCAAAGTTATCGAGCGTTACATTTTGTGGCACTTTACACACTGCTTATGTGAATTCAGAGCTTGTTCGCAAGCTCAGGAAACATGCTAAAGCTTGAGAACTGTGTAAGCAGAAGACTCGCTTCTCTGACTTTCAAAAGCTGATGCAACACTCTTTGGCAGCATACAACCCATAACCAGCACCTTTTCTAAATTGACCTTTCTTTTGTTAATTATCATATAATTGCCCTTGCGACATAATAAAAATAAAATAGAGCAATTTACTCGCGATGTTCTGCACTGCCGAGTGTGACTTCAACCTGCAAGAACACAATGAGAAGGAAGGTGATTTTTTTTTTTCTACAGAACTTGCGGGAGTGGAGTAAGTTAAGTTAGTAGTAGCTCAACTATAAACTCCAGCATGTAGGACGGCCTGGCATCACTGCAAGGGTGGACTATGCCTGCTGCTTCCTCCTGGGACAAAGATGGACACAGACTCACAGCAGCATGACACTTTGTTTTTCTTCTGCCATCTTACAAAAAAAAAAAAACAAACACAGTGTGACACCTGATCTTAAGAATCTTATCACTGAAATGTTTTCCACCCAATCAATGTTTAATTTAAAAGCTGTGTCTCCAGGTAACCCTGAGAACATTTTAATGACAAGTTAGACTCAAGTTTTTACAAATTCTTTTGTTTTTTTTCTTCCAAAGTTCTCATACAGTACTTTTTTTTTTTTAGTTTTTTTTTTTTTTACCTCTGTGAGACTGTCAGACCGGCTAACAAAGCTTGCATTGTCATATTGTCACATAAAGTACCAATCTCCGAGTGGGCAAAAAGCAAGGGGATGTCTCCCTCAAGGCCAAATGGAAAAAGTGGGGGCACGAAACAGTGAGAGAGATGTGAGAGTGTTAATCAGTGGGACAACTCTGTAGCTTAACAAACAGCACTAATTACACAAGGATAAAGACTTGTTCATCACACAGCTTACGAGACACAAGTTAATTGCCTCTGCTTGCAGTCCCCCCTCTCCATCTAAAGTCAGCTCATTCCAAAGTCACTGGGAGCAAGTGCCACTGCTTTAAATTGTCTGTTTCCTCTCTCTTGTTCTTATTTCTTGAGGTGAACAGGAAATCTGACTGAACCTGCATTGATAAATAAAAGCGATGGAAGCCTATGTTGATATTTTAAAGGTCTGCCATTACAGCTGACCGAACAAACACTTAGAAACAAATCCATGTAGGACACTGGTTGAAATCCATACCATACAAAGCACTAGAACTGCAGCCCTGAGCAATGGAATCTATTGCTTTCCTGTAAGATTATCACCAGTAATGTGGATGCATATATATATATGTAGAGGTCACAGAGCAACGATATTCAGTATGAAAACAGGGAACTGGATTTATGTCATGTACCACGGAGATACTCTCCTTTGGCTGCAGAGCTGCGTGGATCAATAAGCTAAAAATACTGTGTTCAAGATGGTATTTAGACTCGTTTGCATGTAGTAGATCTTTTATTTTTGCAGTGATGCGCGTCTATGCTCGTGTGAATGTGACTGCTACAAGCTGTGAATACAGTGTCAAGGACGGTTATCTGTACTGTACTGGTAAATGTGATCAGAATAAGCTGGGAGGCACAGAAAAGAAAAAGTGAAGAAATTTAAAGTCAAAATTTTCAACAGTCAACGGTGAGCTGGTTATGGCTGTCAAAATACTAAATGATCAAAGCAGAACAGAAAGCAACAAGTGTAAAGGGAGGGGAAGGCAGTTGTGAATCACACACATGTCTCTCCACATTTTGTCAGCAGAGGATTTAAAAAATCTACTTGTCTACTTATCCAATATGGAGATATTCATATATCACATGAACTATAAAATGATGAGGCAAGGAATTGCACCAGCGGCATTTTCTACTTCATCATTTTATATGAACCACTTAGAAAACAGCTCATCCACTATCTGAGGGATTCACATGATCTGTGATAAAAATGTGCTCCTTCTTCTTTATATTAAAAAACAAATACTGTGTCAACATATCTCAGCAGATTGATGTTAGGGGTAGATTTCATGTTGTTGCATAAGGTTTCATAAATACAACAGCTTAGGTGCAGTGTGGATTTCATCTGACATGATCTGTAATGTCACTACATTATTAAATAACCAACTATAATGCTGAGCCTTTCCCCCGCTATTTAGAAAACATCTTTCATCTGTACCCTTTTTCTCTCAATTACATCAGTCTAAGGTCAGTCCAAGTTCATATTCACTGAGAGCCTTAAAAGGTTGTGCATGCTTTGTCAATGCTTTCCTTGGTTGTACATCTCCTGGCGGCCTAAGAGCGACAACCACAGAGACAGGTGTTAAAAGACTGCTTTGCACGTCCATGTGACATGTTAGATTTCACCTGAGACATGTCAGACAAGAAAGTAAAACTAAAGTTACATTTCCACAAGGCTACTGAAAGCCAAAATGAAATGTCATAGAAGTTGAAAGTTAAACACTTTGTACATTTAAACTGCTGGACCTAACAACTAAAGCGTCAGCACTATTTCACTTCACAGAATATCTAAAGAGGGAGTTGCGGTATTCAGTCAGTGGGTTAAGGGAATTAGTGATTTAATGTTTCTCAGTTCCTTTTACTGGAATAAAGAATAGTTCAGTTTCATGATAACTGCAGTAGAATGTACCCAACTTAAAGAAATGTACTATTTCAGCTAAACGTTTCAATGTTGTGATTGTTATCTCGTGTTGTGCAGCTGACACAATCAAATCCTGAATCAACAACTACTAAATCCTCATATAGTTCGCTGTTCCCTGAGGCAAAAACCTTATCATCCAAGCTGTTTGTTTGGGAGTCTGTGTGCTGAATACTGGCTTGCTTGAACCCACAAGATATAAGAAACTGACCGAGGTGAGGTGGGTCCTGAATGGCAGGAATTTAAAGACAAGGCTTGCCTCTGACATCATACACCAACAGGTAGAGCTACTGTAAGATAGACAGGAAGCCCTTAACGCACAGGTGAAGTACATGGGAACCAGAAACACACACCTGCCGTTGAGCAAGGCAAGGAGCTCCCCAGCATGGTACAGGTCGTTGCGCGTCACCCGGCTGAAGCGGAAGGAGTTGAGGTTGCAGAAGGTGACAGAGGGGAACACCATCATCGGCGCAGACACCTCGTCCAGCTTGGTGACATGGGGGTACTGGAAGTATAACTGCACCCGGTCCACACACACCATCACCAGCACACCCACGGAGCTCAGGAAGAACAAAATCCACAGGCTGCGCTTGATACACATCCGCTCATAAGTGAACATGTGCGAGATGCCATGCAGCGTGGACCTGCTGGCGAAAACTTCAATAGGAGCCGGCCGCTTGTAGTCCATGTCCTCCGAGTCCGCTTTGAGATCCATTATGTCCCCGGGATGAGTTGAGATGAATGAAGGGTATAGGATTGCAAACGGAGGAAACTGGCTTTATAGATGAGCAGATGCTTTATTAATGGGAAGGAGGTTAGTGTCTGCAAGTTCACGCCCTTCTACGCATGTATTTCTCATGCAGTCTGTGTGAGATGTTGCGTCACTGACAGCCGGCAAAACACCCCGACATGCAGAGCATTTTACCCAAGATATCCTCAAAATACCCGCGTCCTCACATGAAAAGTATAGATGGGGAAAGCGTGTGTAGTACCTCGGCTGGGGGTCACAGTTCCATAATAAATAGCCCGGTGTGGAGCGCGCATGGATAGATGCCAATGCTGTCCTCTCTCCGCGTACACTTCTGTGATATTACCGAGTTGATATTTGGCTTCCACGCTCAAAACAAAAAAGGCAAAAGCACTGGACAGGTCTGGGGGGAAAAAAGATACAAAACAAGAAACAGATCACGGTTAAGCAGGGAAAACAAAAAAAAAAAAAAACGGACAAATCACCTCGGCGAGGAAAAACAGGGGAAATCTGAATAAGAAAATCAAAGCGGCGGTGTCTTCTCTGTGTGTGTGTGTGCGGCGGAGAGTACACTGGCTACATGGCTCTCCCAGTTCTTCATAAGCAATCCCAACACGTGCAGAATAACAAATAGCCGCTTATTTCTCGCCCGTTAGCGTTTTAAAAGCAGTCGTCGGGGTGTCCGGGGTTTTCTCTCACAGCCAGCACAAACAGCTGCATCACAGAGGAGCTGGGTCCGTCAGAAAGCTGCCTCTGCTCGCTCGCTCGCATCCATTCCCTCCTCCGAGCTGCCTCCACAACAATGCAGGGATAATTAGCCTACTCCTGTTTCATGTGGATCCCCACTGGTTTATCCTTGAATAGAAGTGTTGTGGGGGGAAAAATGTATACCTGGGCAAATGAGTAATTACGGCACGAAATGCTGAGATGAATTGAGGGGAAGCCACCTCAGAGGTGGTCGCGGTTTACCGGGATAAATTCGCCCCAAACAGCAGAGAGCGAGGATAGGACGGCATGTGTTTTACACCGGGTGACGAAGTCCAACGTCGGTGTCACTTCAGCAATGCGTGTGTGGTTAACCCAGAAGCGAGGTAATGTTACTGATGATGACGATACAGTGTGACTCAAAAATGTGTCACTACTGTGTTTCTCTGGCAGCGCTAAGCTAAGCTAACACGAGATGATTTAAAAAAAAAAAATAAGCTAGCATCAAGTTTTACTTTCTGGTAAAAGTTACTATTTTAAATTGTATGAAACTAATTTTTAACAACACGTTACCTTAATATTTACAGGAGATGTAAAGATAGTGTACATTTAAAACAATAATAATAATAATAATAATAAGGTAAAGTTAGGCTACTAGCGTTAGCTAACGTTAGCCGAGTGAGAGCCAACCGTCTTCCAAACGTTGAGATGTAACGGGATGTTTGAGGAGTATTTTATGTTTGGCCCTTAAGAGCAAAACAATACAACATTTCAGAGGAGAAATAAACAAGAGAACACAAAAGCATTGCTCCAAAAGAGGTTTTCTTACTTCTCCTATGTCCCCCAAGCTCAATATCCTCTTAATATCAAGGAGACCTTTAAAACGGTTTTATGTTCTCTCCAATGTTTTTCCCTGCTTCAAATGTTCAAGGCTTTGTTTCCCATGGACAATGTTCTGAAAGTCTACTACTGATGTTTTACTCCTCAACACCCCCTCAAATTTGCGGGCAAGACAGTTATCTTGATTTAAGACCCTATTCTACACTATATCTCCAGTGGATGAACATATTTTTACCATTCAAACTGCATTTCAAACGTCCATCTGCCTTCATTGTTTCACAAATTAAACTCTGAAGATAGTCATTACCAAAGGCTTACAATGTTAGCTTATATCAAGAGACGCACGTGCCCCATAGGGATGGTCCTGTTAGTTTTGTATTATTAAGCTTTACCCTGAAGCAAGCTAGTGTATTTAACCTACAATTATAGTTGGACCATATTGACTCAAAAAAAGAATGATTACTTACTTAGTCACCGCTGTTTACTTACTCCTCTAGTGGTCCCCTGAGCTAAAATATCATCTGATTAAACATGATAAAAGATGGATCTATGCTCGTAGTTTACATCAAGGTTTACTTTCTCATGCTATTTTTACTTTATATATCAAACAAGAGCAAGTAGCTAATGTATGGTGGGCTTTAAGTGCAAAATACAACATTTTAATAAAACTTATTAACAGCACAGCGGCACAGTTAGGGCCATTGGGGCACAGACATATTCTAGTGTAATAAAGATTTCCAAAAAAGGGCTCTTTAGCACTTAGAGGTCTGTTTCCTGAAAGAAGAACTCAGTGCTCATAGGGAGTGTAACCAAAACACAACCATAACCCTTAAGAAAAAGATGAGTAACACATCGTTTCACATTCATTCATGTATGTGAATGTAGCCTATATTTTGTTCAGAAATACACAGAAACTCAGCACATACTGTATGTTTGTAGGTCCAGGTGTATATTTCCTATGAATACTCAATACTCAAAAACACATACACATATTCATACTTCATACTTTATACACACACAATTCTGCACACATATAGTGCCTGCATAGATGTTGTGTACACACATGCCCATACCACACATACACATTCACGCATGTTCACACCATAGTGCACGCATAAACACAGTTGTACACGGGCTCACACAAATCCCTGAACAAATCTATTTTCTCTCCTGACCAATTCTCTGTAGTTGACTGAATGGAACATCCAAATATGTCAGAGTGAGTGAGTGAGCCAAACACAGGCAATAAGGCAGATGTGTCACAAGACTGCCATTGCCAAATCTGTCATAGAAACCGTATTGCCAAGAGGCGAGGGGAGCTCACCCATGAAATTGTTCATAATGCGTCCATAATTGCCATTTGCCATAGTATTGACTGTGACAATGTGGCAGTCATCTATAAAGCCGGCATCTTATATTGATCAGCAGTGCTGGGAAGATGAGCCATGCTCTGTTCCAGCAAGGTGATGTGAATTCTGGGTAGACATTGTGCGGCACAGATGGGTTTGATATTACAGTAGATATTAAATTACTGAGGTACATTTTGATAGCAGATGCTGGGATGTATGCTTATCCAAATGTAGCGTTTATCACGGTTGTTTGTTAGTGCCACAATGATGCTAGAGTAGTTTACTGAGAGGATACTTATATTCATTTACATTATTATGGAGAATATGGTAGTGTAATGCTACTCAGAGGTACCTGGATAAATAGGCCTCTCTGACAAAGTCGTTTTTCAGTGCAGCTCTCTTTGGTTCAGCTCTGCCTTGACTTTCCTGTTGTCCAGGCCTGCTCATGAATATACTTCCATCCATTGTCACCATGAACGTGGGTCTTTATTTTACAAAAGACATTTTAAAAGCTCAGAAAAGAAATTGAAGTTGAAAAGAAATGTCAGATTTTTTGCTAGCACTTCTTCTGTTACCTGCTTTGAGACTTATTAAAAATGAATTATACTGAGAGATTATCAAGTAAAAGGTAGTTTAAAAATACAACCACTGATCGTGCACAATCTGTAGCAGTAATCTTAGTGCTTCAGCAGGAGTATCTTTGCAGTATATATATATTGTCGCAGTCACCAGGTATAATGCATGAAGTCTGGCATTTTGTTTTTATTTCAAAAGGTGCATTATTTAAAGACACAATACATGATCAAAATGTTAAGGGAACCCTGCCATAGATATTTCAGATAGAGAATTGGAACTTACCATCACTCTCAAACTGATTGCATGGTCTTTCAATACAATTATAGACTTCAACTAAGAGTTATTAGTCGCAAAAATCACAAGAAAACTTATTTTAAACAATTAAAATGCCTAATTGGAATGGCATTGTCATGCTAGACCTTAAAACAAACTTTTGACACGTTTTGGCATCAAGCCTTCGTCTGCCAATGAAAATGAGAGTTAAAGTTAAGACTTATTAGTGTTGCAATGATGCTGTAAAGGGTGGTTTAAATCACCAGAGATTGTAAAAACAGGAATAGTGAAAGCCTTTTCTCAATTATTGTTAGTTGAGAAAAAAAAAATACTGATTTGGCCTTCAAATGCAAGTGTTAGGAGGGAAGAGGGGTGTTTTTACTAAGCAGCAATAACACTGAGAGGCTCTGGGAACAAGAGGGAACAAAATGCATTAATAACAGCCAGCTCTTTGTGTATGCTTCCACATGGACATATGAATATAAAAAGCATACACATTAGAATTTCCCTGTTTCTCTGCTCCCATAAAATAGTGTTTATTTATGTTGTGGTAGTTATTTTTTGCCCTTCATTTCTGTTGTTGTAAACAACCTCTCTGAAAAGTTGCCACCATCACCTTTCGCTAAACTTCTCCCACAAATGATTGTCCAATCTTAGCTTAGAAACCGTAACAAGGCACATTTTGTTCTATCTTTCCAAAAAACATAAAAAATCAATAGTGTAAGAAAAAGATTAATCAGTGTGTTCATTTGCTCTGATGTAAGCCGAAAACATTAGCATACCTGGCTAAGTAGGAGTTCCTTTCAAAGCCAAAGACCATGAAATGAACTAAATACATTATTTTGTGCAATTACAAATTACGTTTAAAAAAGAACCCCCACTGTGTGGAAGCCAAGATGCTAGAGCAACCACATTATAAGGTAACACCCTCTAGTTCTGCTTGAACTCTCTCTCCAAACATATTTAAAAAAAAAAATGCATCAGAGGAGTGAGGGAGAAACAACTGCAATGTAGAGCTGGTAGTCAGAGCTAAGTTACGAGAAGCTACTGTCACACTCCGCTTCTCCGCTGGATAGATTGCGAGTCTTTGACGGTCACATGGAGCACACATGGTCCTTTGAGCCACTGTGTGGGTAACGGTGTTGTAGTTCTATAAGTAGTAGGGAGATGCTAACCCCTTGATAGCAAAATGGCCAAAATGCACACCCCTTGTTAACCTGCTATCCCCCCCTCTCCATGTCCGAGTAGCAGAGAGAGTGCAAAGGCAGAGGGGATGTTTAGTTGAATATGTTAGTCTAGTCTGCCTGACTTATTGATCCTTTATCTGACAGAGGTTTGTGCAAGTTAGAGTCTATGGCTCCGACCGTGGCTCTAAAATATCAGTAGTCTAACTGAGCCGTGTATTGATAAATCCATGGCGCTGTCCGTGGTGCTTAAGTAGCAGGCGGATTTGTAATTGCGCTTTCTCTCTCATTCCCGGCCTTCTGTCAGTTTCGTCTTGGATCTAGAATATTCTCTAAACTATACATCATAAATACGTAACTATGTTATATATTCTAAAGAGTAGTGTCTGCCTTCATGATCAAAGTGACAAGTGTCATGCAGTCGTGGAAGAGCAAGAGGAGCTTAGACACACTGCTGCCTGTAGTTATCTATTATAATATGTCTATGATCATTCAGTAGCGTCTGTGCTGCTGAAAACAAACCCCCAGACCCAGCCAACTCTGTAACAAAACATTTTAGAGGAGGCCCGACTACAGTAATGGTTGAGGTGTCCTGCAACAATGTTCTTTGGGAGTTGTGTGTGTGTTGGTGTGGGGGCTGGGAGGTGCTCCCATTGGGCCATCACCCCTGTTAAAAATGAACGTCACTGACTGACTATTAGATGCTCTCCTGTGTCTGTGGGGGAGTGTCAGCACAAAGTCATAGCCATGCTGTTTACCGCAGTTAAGCGACCCTTTTTGCAGTACTTTGCCTGCATTTTTATTTCCTCTTAATATGCATGTTGTATGCACCAAACACCAAAGCAAGTTCTTTGTAAGTGAAAACCTACTTGGCAATAAATCTTATTCTTATTCTAATTCGTAATATCTTGTTGAGCTCTGAATAAAGCCGTTACCAGTGGGCCCATGAGTTGTGTGTGCTGCCACTGCAAAGAAATAAATCTTGTTCATGTTTGACGTTTTTTTGTCCTGGGCTTGTTAATCGCTAATCTATCTGTTGCTTTTCTGTCATTCAGTTTTGTTGTCTTGCTTTCCCCATCAATTTCTCACCGAGGTAATGCTAGCGTCATTAGTTAGCTGACTACAGCTGATACAATCTGCTCACGATAGTCTTCATTTCAGCCGCCAAAATCAAATGAAAAGTCTTGAGTTCGGTCAGTAATCTGCCACCATCATCACTGTAAACATACAGTATGTGCAGTACTAACAATAACGACAATATATTTTAAGTCATTACTTTCGTATCAGTACACATTAGCTAACTGTTAAATAATGCAAACCGTTTCAATACCGATCAGCAAATTATGTAAATATAAATACTGTATACATGCGAATAGTAGAGCACTTGTATGGGAAAACTGCTTCATGTTAGCACATGGGCAACATAGGGTTTGTCTCCATAACACTTTGTGAGGTCGAGTCTCCTTTAATATTTAATTTGGATTACACTAGTGGTGAGAGTAGGTTTACACACATGGGAAAATGAACCAATCTCTCCTCCTCTCTCTCTTGTGTCCTCCTTTCCCTTCAGCTCACTCCATTCAGATTGGCTTTTACTTTGGCCAAGGCCACGTAGTGTGCCAACCAACTCGGTGGGAGCTGGCAGGGAATATGAATACACTCAGGGGTTCCATTGACAAGTCTCTTTAGTTATCATTGGGCAAGCAGGACACAGAGGGTGCAAGAGGCTCTTGACCCTGATGATTTGAGTCTCCAGCCCAATCCTAGAACCAGCTTCCAAGCAACTGTTGTCTTGGCGCCCGTCCAGAGGATGACATCATCAGAAGGTGACAGACAAGGTCTTCATAGACAGATGGTCGTTAGATCTAATAATGAGTTTCTGCAGGTTCCAGCCTAGACAAATGCATGCTATCCTAGTGGGCAATGATTATTATCAGTCAAGGACGCCTTTATCGACATCAGGGGAATCCATCAACAGGAAGCCTCGGTACCCCCAATTGAACCACAGCTCTTTAGTGATGCAGTTCACCAAAATGCCTTCTCCTTCAAGTGATCGCTTCTCAACTTCTCTGGCCCTGTATACTGTTATTATGTATATTGTCCGAATGAATCCAAGAGCAAATCATGTCAGGCTAATGTTCAGCAGGAAGTTTACAATCCTCCATGCATCTATTCTTCATGTAGGCAGTTGCCAAGTCAGGCTCTTGAGGGAATTGCCTTTGCACACACAATTAGTGCAATATCAACTTGGCCGTTCTTATTTTGATTTTTACATTTGACATGCGCCTGTTCGGTGACTAACTCTAAAGGAGGAATTTGAAGCAGTATTAAAAGGCCTTGCCATTATACCACTTTGATATCAGTGTCTACTTGGCACAGATGAAGGACGTGCTGGAATCCAATTTGTGGGTGAGGAGGTAGTGTCATCTCATCACTGCTATTTCTACCCCTTTTAGAGTGGGTGATTGTGTCTGAACATGGGTTATTCATCTGTGTCTCCAGTTCAATACAGCATTAGGTCCCTCCGCTGCAAGATTGATTCTCTGCCGCTGGAAGAAAAGTTTTAGAATCATCATCCACCAACTTTCTCCACTTACAGCCTTGGGGGCGATCCATGATGAGTGCCATGAGATATTTGGAGAGCTGCTAATGCAAGACCTTTACACTTATTTTACACTTACTGTGTTGACAAATCGAGGCGCCAGGCAAAACCAGTGAAATGTTTCAGTTAATGCGCTGTTGTGAGTATTTCGGCTTGCAGGCTGGCCCTCTTTTAGCACTGCCGTCTAGAACACCACAGCTACAAGAATGTTTCTATATTTAAGAAGGTAAGCTAATGACCGCACGACTACTTTATATTTTTCACGAGCAAACCATGCTGCTCAGAATCGCTGCTAATTGCGTATTTGATGACGATTTGTGAGCTCATAACGGCAACAAAGTTTTGAGTGATTGGCTATTGTCCACAGCTGAAGCCCCATTATGGGACAGCATGGGAACTCCACCTCAGTCCCTTGCACAGATGTATACTCTCATGAGGAGTGCAAAAGAACATTTAAATTAGCCTTAAGGAAGAATTAATCATAATGACTTCTTTTCATTAACAACTAATTAAATATTCACATGCCGGCTCCAATCTAACCCCCCCACACCCACCTCTTTGTCTTTGTCTCCATTTCATTGGTGGTCTGCTGCACAGTATTCTGCTGTACTTGAGAGGAAGGCAAAAGTAAATTGTATTGTGCCGCTGCATGTATGAGATATGGGTTTAGCAAAATGGGCACCTAGTCTATAATATGACATGAAAGGAATTAGTTTTCCTTGAAGAGATAATTGAAAATTAAATCTCCGGCAATTACGTTTTATAGCTGACCACTAAGAGTGCTTATAGGGATACTTATCGTGAATGAATGTTGAAATACAGGATTTTCAAGTCCGGTATTAAAATTGCACATGTGAAATGCCAAGGAACTTTTTAAATAAAATTAATAAAGGAACCTGCTGGTTGATTCATTTTGAATTTTTGGAGGAATATTCTTGATATAGACATTTTGAGATTCCATTTTTTTTTTATGATTTACCAAGCAGCTGGCTGGCCACATGGGGCCCAATCAATAGCTTTAACTCATAGTGTTAGCTCTGTAAGACAGAATGAAATACAGAGGCAAGAGCTGAGTAAAGCCCTCCACTACTCTTAAGAATGGATCGGTATGTTTTCAGTGAAACCAGACAAAATGTCCGAGTGTATCAGTCAAGGAGAGCAGGAAAAAAAACTTTTTCATCCTGATCCAATAAGGTTATGCACAGTTCACCGTAGGCTAGGTTTGCAGCATGGACTGCAGGGTAAAGCTTTCTTGCAGCAGTTAGCTTCATATCATAATATAAATCCAAATCTTTGTGAACACAAAGGTCTGATAATAAACAATAACAAATTCAATCATGGAAAGGAATCTTCATTTCCTGGCTTAGATGATTCAAAAATGATTAGATGTCCAAGTTAATTGTCTCATCTCTAACTTCTGCTCATAGTGTAGACAGTAGTCATGCATGAAAGTAATATTCACAGACCAGTGAAGCTTGGAGATTGCACTCTCTGTACTTCCAATTGTCAGTGGTAAAAAAGTGATTGACAGGATACACAATAGATTTGGAAATCAGAGGTTTGTTTAGTGTCAGAACTGTGTTGTTAAGCTCATATCATCTTCAGACATCAAACAGCCCAATTTCACCACATTTATTATTTACTGTAACATTTCTGACTCATATGTTCCTTTGATGGTTCACTATACAGTGAAGAGAAACTAGTTGGAGGTATGAAAGAATTTTAACAATTTGTGCAGTGACACATTAGACAAATTAACAAGTTACTCTTATCACAGCCCATTTATTCAAACTGACTGACGCTCTCTCTCTCTGTTAAACTGTGCTAATTGACATATAGTATATTCCATTTTCCTCAGGGGAATAATTATGGTGACAGCCAATGACAGGTATAAATGTGCAGTGCAATAAAAACATGCTTTATAAAACAGCTACACAGGCTTCCTTCACTGCTGTATGTTGTTGTTTTAATTAGATGTCTGCTTAACACAGTTACACGCTGCTTTTTAAAAATATTTCAAAATAGTTCAGCTCAACACAGCTCATACTAATTTCATCTGTTTATTTCTTTTTGGTTTGGGTTATTAATCCCTGTTTTTTTTTTTTCAATTGGGAATTTTTAATGAGCATTTCCAGTTTAGTATCTGATCCTGAAGGCCCTCTAATGGCCTAACACACACTTGTGTGGCAAGGATGAAGCAACATGGTGTGTCCGTTTTTAATCACCTTCCTCTTCCCTCTATCACTCAGTGAGGGAAGCTTGGAGCAGCAGCCTCCTTTTCCACTCCAGTAGACCCTATCGCAACCGAGGGCCAGGACCCGGCAGCACGGCGGCAGCTGAGACTAGGCCAGCGGGGGAAAGGGAAAGAGAGAACAGGCAAACAGCGAGAGATGAAAGCAGCAGCAGCCGCAGGAGGACGGAGATGGATGAACAGTACTCCACAGGATCAATCAGGCCACTCGTAGCCACAGCAGATCATCTAACATGTCCCTGCCCCCCATAAACCACATCAGCCCACAGTCTATATGGCACCTTTTTTGTCAGATATATAGAGAGAGGCAGACTGAAAGAAGAGAGCGACAGAGAGAGAGGTTGGGGGGGTAGTGGGAGAGTGTATTGATTGTTTTCACTGGAGTATAATTGCAATTAAAGGTTGCAAACAGCCTAGTGGATCAGTTTCACTGCTGTCACCCAGCAGGACACAACACTGATGCATCCTTACACATCTCCTCGGCCAGCAGGGAGAAGTGCTAATACACTGTATGTCCCTGTAGACTGTGTGGAGATTAGTGCCATGGTGTACAGCAATTTAGTGCTGCAACTTCTCACCAATGACGTATAACCAAAATATTTTACTGACAAAATGACACCACAGCCACAAACAGATGAAAGTGACACCGTTAACTAGTTGTTACACCGTTGGGTTAGAGAGAGACTCGTTTCTGGATTTGAGAAAATGGATCCGATCGAGAAAAGTGCATTTCAGCGGGATTCTTGCCCTCGTGAACATTTAAATGTCCTTTTTATGCTGTTGTTCTTGTTATCTTTCTCTAATGTTGAAATTCTTCAAGGCTGTATTGCTCAACCTCAGACATTCTGTCTGTCTGGTGTTGATGAGCCTTTTAGTAGAGTTATATGTTCCAGAATATGTGTTGTTTTCTTAGAAAAATCTAGGACTCTTGTGCAAACCGTGGCCTATGAAAAAAAAGAAAGAACGGATCGCTTTGTAAGTGAACAAAATAACAATGTAGAGGCCTTTATGAGAAACAGCTGGCTTCATGAAAATTTCCATTCCACTGAACTAAGGCCACTGTCTAAAAGTCAAAATAGCGCTCTGCAAATAGAAACACCAAAGATTTAGTGAAACAAAAAGCTCGGCAAATGTGAGTGTGTTTACAGCTTGCTCTGTTGCCCCCAAATGGCCCAAAAAATTTAAATCAATTAATACTGCTTTAAAAGCACACTCACTTGCCTCACAGCACATGGCAGCACTAAGAATGAAGGACTGTATCCTAACAGCAATGGTAGTTTCTTATCTTAATGGGGTTTAAATCTTTTAGCTTCACTCTGGCAACAGTTTGAGCTTTTCAAATAGTGTCTCATTGGCATAATCAACAGTTACTCTGTGATAACCCTGCCCGACATTCTATCATAGACCCAATCAGTGCATCCCATTAATTTTTTTTTGGAACCACAATTTCCTGCCCGTGTGTGCGACATCTTTATGGGAACCAAATCGACTATTCATTAACGAGGGGAAGCTGTATCAAGAGCAAACATCTTTAATTAACACATCCCCAGCACTTCCTGTCTTTGATCTCTCTATTTGATTTATGCCTCTGCAAAAAAAAAAAGGTTGGGGGTGGTGGAGGGACACACGAGGAGTTCTGAAGGGACGAAGACGTTTTATGAGAAAATAGCTAAATTGTGCAGCCCCTGTTGATCAGCAAGTGTTGCAGCATTACGACCTTTTCCCTCCGTGTCATGGGACCAGCTCAATTACCAGTCAGCGTGGCTATCTCTATAATAGCCTGATAAGGTAATAATCCAAAATCCATACAGTTTTAATGACTTTCTGTCTAATTAAGCGCCGTTTTATAAAAGACGGTTCCCATTGTCCAGAAACCTATTGTTGGAAATATCAGCGTGACGAGTTAAGTACTAGTAAATGGTTTTTTAAAAAAAAAATATATATATATAATAAATTTTTTTTATCTAGTGACTTACTGTGCATACATCATCTAGTAATCCATCTATGATATAACTGTTCAGTGTCGAAGAGGTCAGAGTGATGTAGAGGAGAGAAATCTTCTTCAACTCAGTTCTCACACTGGATTTAAATCTTCCCAGTTGGGAATGTAGATTCTGACTTTGTGCTCAAATGTTTTTTATCTCAGTTTAGTACTGCACGAGAATCTGTATTTACAATGGACTTGTATGAAGATTTGGGTGTTGAAACGGAAATCCCAGGGCTACATATCATCTGTCTGTCTCCGGTGAAATACAGGAGAAATGATTTTATAACCCAATATGACCAAGTATAGATTATGTGTGTTTGTTAGTCTTTAGCCCCATCTAGTGTTGGGTCCTGTCTGTCAGATTTATAAGGGATGTACAGTCAAAATGATATGTAATTTGACTTCTGTCCAAAATCAAAAACTGCTGTATTTTATAAATAAAACTGAAAGAAAAAAATTTTAAAAATCAAGAAAAAACGGCCAACATAAATTCAATTGCATAACCTAAGGAATAACATACAAAACAGTTGCACTGATTTTGTTTCTTTTATATTCTTACATTTAGTTATGAGTAATAATTTGAAGAAAATGCAAATGACAGTATGCAGAAACTGAATATAACCACAGCACATTTCTTCTAGATTGAGTCTCACCACTCCCTCGTTTATTTACTATAGTACTTGAATATGACTAACGAGTGAACTTTTCATTTTGATTTTAGAAATTTAGAAATGTGCTGTAACAAATACAGACTATTTGGTTTGAGAAATATTGTAGAATATATTCATATTTTAATTATCATGATGTGTTCATGGTAAGATGAAGCAAAGACACATGCTTCTCCATGCTTACTTCATAATTCACGTTGATTCAAAATGGACTGATGTGATTATTTTGTGATGTAAATATTGTCAAGAACATTCACTCTTAAGTCTATTGGAGAGTAACAACAAAAATTGACTTTTTTGTATTTACGTGAAGTACATTGAAAGGCCATTTTGGAAACTTTGGGTGAGAATAATAAGAAAAAAAAAGGTAACTGCATTTTTCTAGACATAATTGTGATCTTTGCCTTCATATAAAAATAAAAAAAAAGGTTTATGCAGCCATTAACGGTCAGCCAGTCATCATTACTCTTCTCCCCTTCAGGCCAAAACTCTGCCCAAAATAGACATGGTGGACTTAATCAAACACAAGGAAAACACTTCTAAGTCCTTTGATCACTCCGACATGTCCTCCAGTGATATATCTGTAAGCATATGTGTCATTCTTTCACTGGTCAAAGCGGGAGGTGTGTGGTAACCGTACGTGATAGATAACACTGTGTGAGACAGATCACAGCTGCATACCTGGCTTTTGTCACAGCGGTAAAAGAACAGCAACACGTTTCCCGACCAACTGAAGGTCGAGTTGAGGTATAAAAAGGCAGCGAGAAGCATTTGTTCCATGCAGAAACGTGACGCACTGCAGACATGCTTAGGTTTCTGGTGTTGACAAGTCTTGCAGCCCTGGGTGAGAAAATGACGCTGCGCTGTCTCACCATTCATTATTGATATTTTTCTGTCTCATTCACTCTTTCACTCTATCAGTCAGTCACTCTCTCTGTCATCCAGTCAGTCACTCATTTTTAGTTTAGTCAACACTCGGGAGCTCCACATAATCTGCTCTACCAGCACACACTCTATGCCCTCATTTCTCCTTTACTCTTTCTGTAGGTGGAAAGCAAACTGTATTATGATGTTTCTGGGAAACGATGTATAAATAGTGCACTCTGTTTTCATGTTTTTTAACCAGTGCTGGCTGAGCTGGAGCCCCAGCCCAGGTACCTGGAGGACAGCTTAGAGAGAGTTGTTGGAGGTGAGGTGGCCAAACCCAACTCCTGGCCCTGGCAGGTAATCTACTGCAACACAAAACCAAAAGCTAAATGCACCGTTTCAGCTGAAAATGAAAGGATGTTTGGGGATTTACCAATACAGATTCACAATTTGCACTTATATTGTTTTTACAAATACATAACCCTGGTCCCCCTCCGAGAACCATCACCTTACCGTGGTGGAGGGGTTTGGGTGCTCCTATGAACCTGAGGGCTGTGTTGTCTGGAGCCTAGTGCTCCTGGTAGGGTCTCCCATGGCAAATTGGTCTCAGGCGAGGGGCCAGACAAAGAATGGTTCAAGAACCCCAATGGCACATCAAAAAAGAGGAGGTGTGACCCTGCCCGGAGGAAGCCCGGGGCCCCCGTCTGGAGCCAGGCCTGGAAGGGGGGCCCGTCAACGAGCGCCTGGTGGCCGGGTTTGTCACGGAGCCCGGCCGGGCATAGCCCGAAGAAGCAACGTGGCACCCCCCCCCTCTTCATCATGTGGGCCTACCACCCGCAGGAAGAACCGTTGGGGTCGGGTACATTGCCAGACGGGTGGCAGTGAAGGTCGGGGACCTCGACGGACCAGACCTGGGCGGCAAAGGCTGGCTCTGGGGACGTGGAACGTCACCTCTCTGTGGGGGAAAGAGCCGGAGCTTGTGCGGGAGGCGGAGCGCTACCAGTTAGATCTGGTTGGGCTCTCCTCTACGCACAGTCTCGGTTCTGGAACCGTACTCCTGGATAGGGGTTGGACCTTATTCTTCTCTGGAGTTGCTCAGGGTGTGAGGCGCCGGGCGGGTGTGGGGATACTCACAAATCCCCGGCTGAGTGCCGTTACGTTGGAGTTCACCCCGGTAGACGAGAGGGTCGCCTCCCTACGCCTACGGGTTATGGGGGGGAAAACTCTGACTGTTGTCTGTGCATATGCACCGAACAGCAGTTCAGAGTATTCGGCCTTCTTGGAGACCCTGAATGGAGTCCTCTTGGGGGCTCCAGTAGGGGACTCCATAGTTCTACTGGGAGACTTCAACGCACACGTGGGCAACGATGGAGACACCTGGAGAGGCGTGATTGGGAGGAACGGCCTCCCTGATCTCAACCCGAGTGGTTGTTTGTTATTGGACTTCTGTGCTAGACATGGGCTGTCCATAACAAACACCATGTTCGAACATAGGGATGCTCATAAGTGTACATGGTACCAGAGCACCTTAGGCCGAAGATCGATGATCGATTTTGTAATCGTATCATCTGATCTGAGGCCGCATGTTTTGGACACTCGGGTAAAGAGAGGGGCGGAGCTGTCAACTGATCACCATCTGGTGGTGAGTTGGGTCAGGGGGTGGGGGAAGAGTCTGGACAGACCTGGTAAGCCCAAACGGGTAGTGCGGGTGAACTGGGAACGTCTGGAGGAGGCCCATACCCAAGAGACCTTTAACTCACACCTCCGGCGGAGTTTCTCTGGCATCCCTGTGGAGGTTGGGGGCATTGAGCCTGAGTGGTCAATGTTCAAAGCTTCCATTGCTGAAGCTGCGGCGGGAGCCTGCGGCCTCAAGGTCTTAGGTGCCTCAAGGGGCGGTAACCCTCGGACACCGTGGTGGACCGCGGTGGTCAGGGAAACCGTCCGACTGAAGAAGGAGTCCTTCCGAGATATGTTATCACGGGGGACTCCAGAGGCGGTTGCAAGATACCGACAGGCCCGAAGGGCAGCGGCCTCGGCCGTGACAGAGGCAAAGCAGCGGGTGTGGGAGGAGTTCGGAGAAGCCATGGAGAAGGACTTTCGGTCGGCACCAAAGTGCTTCTGGCGTACTGTCCGGCACCTCAGGAGGGGGAAGCGGGGAACCATCCAAGCTGTTTACAGCAGGGATGGAACACTGTTGACCTCAACTGAGGAGGTACTCGGGCGGTGGAAGGAGCATTTTGAGGAACTCCTCAATCCGACTAATACGCCCTCTTTGATAGAGGCAGGGCTGGAAGATTATGGGGGATCATCAGCAATTTCCCTGGTGGAAGTCACTGAGGTAGTCAAACAACTCCACAGTGGCAAGGCCCCGGGGATTGATGAGATCCGTCCAGAAATGTTGAAGGCTTTGGGTGTGGAGGGGCTGTCGTGGCTGACACGTCTCTTCAACATTGCGTGGAAGTCGGGAACAGTGCCTAAGGAGTGGCAGACCGGGGTGGTGGTTCCCCTGTATAAAAAGGGGAACCAGAGAGTGTGTGCCAATTACAGGGGTATCACACTGCTCAGCCTCCCGGGTAAAGTCTACTCCAAGGTGCTGGAAAGGAGGGTTCGGCCGATAGTCGAACCTCAGATTGAAGAGGAACAATGCGGATTCCGTTCTGGCCGTGGAACAACGGACCAGCTCTTCACTCTCACAAGGATCCTGGAGGGGGCCTGGGAGTATGCCCATCCGGTTTACATGTGTTTTGTGGACCTGGAGAAAGCGTATGACCGGGTCCCCCGGGAGATACTGTGGGAGGTGCTGCGGGAGTATGGGGTGAGGGGGGCGCTTTTGAGGGCCATCCAATCCCTGTACGCCCAAAGCAAGAGTTGTGTCCGGGTTCTCGGCAGTAAGTCGGACTCGTTCCCGGTGGGTGTTGGCCTCCGCCAGGGCTGCGCTTTGTCACCAATCCTGTTTGTGGTATTCATGGACAGGATATCGAGGCGTAGTCGGGGGGAGGAGGGGTTGCAGTTTGGTGGGCTTGGGATCTCATCGCTGCTCTTTGCAGACGATGTGGTCCTGATGGCATCATCAGCCTGTGACCTTCAGCACTCACTGGATCGGTTCGCAGCCGAGTGTGAAGCGGTTGGAATGAGGATCAGCACCTCAAAATCTGAGGCCATGGTTCTCAGCAGGAAACCGGTGGATTGTCTACTCCGGGTAGGGAATGAGTCCTTACCCCAAGTGAAGGAGTTCAAGTACCTAGGGGTCTTGTTCACGAGTGAGGGGAAAATGGAGCGCGAGATGGGCCGGAGAATCGGAGCAGCGGGCGCGGTATTGCACTCGCTTTACCGCACCGTTGTGACGAAAAGAGAGCTGAGCCAGAAGGCAAAGCTCTCGATCTACCGGTCTATCTTCGTTCCTACTCTCACCTATGGTCATGAAGGTTGGGTCATGACCGAAAGGACGAGATCGCGGGTACATGCGGCCGAAATGGGTTTTCTCAGAAGGGTGGCTGGCTTCTCCCTTAGAGATAGGGTGAGGAGTTCAGTCATCCGAGAGAAGCTCGGAGTAGAACCGCTGCTCCTTTGCGTAGAAAGGAGCCAGTTGAGGTGGTTCGGGCATCTGGTAAGGATGCCCCCTGGGCGCCTCCCTAGGGAGGTGTTCCAGGCACAGCCAGCTGGGAGGAGACCACGGGGAAGACCCAGGACGAGGTGGAGAGATTATATCTCCACACTGGCCTGGGAACGCCTCGGGGTCCCCCAGTCAGAGTTGGTCAACGTGGCCCGGGAAAAGGAAGTTTGGGGCCCCCTGCTGGAGCTGTTGCCCCCGCGACCCGACCCCGGATAAGCGGTTGAAGATGGATGGATGGATGGATAACCCTGGTCTGTTTTCTCACCCTTAGATCTCTCTTCAGTACAAATCTGGCAGCAGGTACTACCACACATGTGGAGGAACCCTGATTGCGAGAGGCTGGGTTATGACTGCTGCTCACTGTGTGGACAGGTAACAGAATGATTAACTGGAGCACACACTCAGTATCCTTTGAATATCCATAGCCTAGTCTTATCACATACAGAGGTACGATTTATTTCAGTGTTTCTAAATGTCACCAGCATGGGGAAACTTCTCACAGCCTCATTTATAATTGTCACATACCAACATTTTTTAGAAAGAAAGAAAATAAAAGGCTCCAAACAAAGGAATAAAAAAATAAATAAAAACAAAACCAGGAGTCATTAACTGGCATATTGTGACTCCTTTACTTTTTTTTTTTTTTTTTTTTTACTTTACCTTTACTTTTTCAGTTCAGTTCACTGTACGCTTACATTGATTGACAACAATATTGTGTTTCTCTTCGCTTCTTTCTTTGAAATATTGCAGCAGTAGGATATGGCGTATCCTTATTGGTGAACACGACCTCAGCGTCAACAGTGGCAGAGAGCAGGTCATGACTGTCAGCCATGTTTACATCCATCCCAAATGGAACTCCTACAATGTGGCTAATGGGTGACGATCTTTTCTTGAATACATACGTTTTAAAAAGGATCTTAAACCTGCATGTTTGAGTAAGTTACAGTGTTTTAAAAAGGGAATCCATCGGTCTAATTTCCTAAATAACTTATTAGTATGTTCTGATATGGGGTAAGAATGCCACCTTAGGGAAATGGTGTTCTAACCCACGGACAAAATGCCCTCCTCAGGAGAGTAGTATCTTCACAAAGTGGTTATTGGTTCCTCCCGTTTAAACCATATATCTCCACGTCAGGTTCGACATTGCCCTGATGCGTTTGTCCACTGAGGCCACCCTGAACTCCTATGCCCAGCTGGGCTCTCTGCCTCCCAACGGCCAGATTCTGCCCCACAACAACCTCTGCTACGTCACTGGATGGGGTACCACTTCCAGTGAGTTGAGTGCACGATGCAGTCATTTGCTTTTTGCTTTAATTCCGGATGCTTTTCTGTAAAGCTCAATGTGTCTTACCTTTCAAATTCCACCATGTCCAGCTGGTGGCAGCTTGCCCAGCCTGCTGCAGCAGGCCTACCTTCCTCTGGTCGACTACAAGACCTGCACCAGCCCTGGCTGGTGGGGCAGCACCGTCTCATCCACCATGGTGTGCGGTGGTGGTGGTGCCAAGTCTGGATGCAATGTGAGTCGCCTCCTACGTAAAAAGAAAAAAAGAAAAAAACGAAAAAAGAAAAGTTGCATGCTCAGTAACTAAACACATTACCATTAAGTCTTATTACAGAAGACATATTAACACAAAAGAAGAAATCCTGCACAAATTACCTTTTGTTATTTTTATTTTATATCCACCACTGAATCGTTACATCCACAAGACTGAAGATGCTCTCTTTATTCTCGTTCCTCTCAGGGAGACTCTGGCGGCCCTCTGAACTGTCTTGTTAATGGAAAATACTACGTCCACGGTATTGCCAGCTTCGTGTCTGGTTCGGGATGCAACACGCCCAAGAAGCCCACAGTCTTCACCCGCGTCTCCGCCTACATCGATTGGATGAACACGGTCAGTATGAGGGGACATGTATATCCATCTTATCCTATAGAATAAGCTATAAAAATAACTTATCAGTATAGGAATGCTTCTATATGGGTTTAATGGAATCTGATGTGTTATGTGTTATTTTAAAAAAAATATTTATAAAAAAAATAAGAAGGCAAGAACAAACTTTACATGCCTAATTACATTGTGAATTGTGATTGCTATTGGAAAACTGCAATATGTTGAAAAAATTATTAATTTCTACATTCTGAATATATAGATATGGATAATCACATGTATTTATCATATTTTTATCAAATAGGCTGCTACAGATAAATCATTATTTTCTTCTTCTTCTTTTCCAGATCATGAAATAAACAGACGAGTCATCCGTGATACAAAGGCAGAGAGCGCGCATTCAACCATCATCTACTGTGCTTCCTCCTTTGTCTGGTCTCATTCTCCAAAAAAATTAAACTTCATTAAACTTCGAGTGATGACTCATTTCTCATCAGAAAGTTTATGCAAACACAGTAATGTGTATCGTTGTGAAGGTTACATTTATTTTTCTTTAGGCATCAAACTATCCTCCTACCCTGCAACAAAACATGTATAAAAAGGACACTGAAAAATACTAATTCATGGATTTATATTTTTAGCAGACAGACAGACAGACGGACAGACAGAGACAGAGAGAGACAGACAGAGATAGAGAGAGAGACAGACAGACAGACAGACAGACAGACAGAGACAGACAGACAGAGAGGGAGAGAGACAGAGAGAGAGAGAGAGAGAGAGAGACAGACAGACAGAGATGGAGAGAGAGAGACAGACTGACAGACAGACAGAGACAGACAGACAGAGAGAGAGAGAGGGAGAGAGGCAGACAGACAGAGATGGAGAGAGAGAGACAGACAGAGATGGAGAGAGAGAGACAGACAGACAGAGAGACAGACAGACAACACATACAATACAATACAATACAATACAGACAGACACAGACTGAAAATTAATGTTCAGCACCGGGAGGTTCTTAGAAAACACTTTATGTTTCAGTAAATCCAGTGCAATGAGGCGACACGCCGTCGCACAGCATCACAAACTGTGATAAAGTCTGAGACGGACCACAGGTGCCTCTCTGACCGCTGCAGAGCTCAGCAGAGGGTGCACATCAAATGAAGGTCAGCTCAGGCTATAAAAGAATGAGACGTGCGTTTAGAAATGTGGAGACGCTGCAGACATGCTTTTGTTTCTGCTGTTCACCACTCGCAGCCACAGGTAAGACATATTAAGGCTGCAAATCTACTGCTGAGAAATTCTTAGAAACTACATAGAATTAACAGAAACAGAAAAAAATGGGTTTTGATGGGTTTCCTCTGCGCCTCAGAGCTGGCTGTGGTGGAGCTTCAGTCCAGCTACAAGGAGAGCAGCATTGTAGGAAGAGTTGTGGGAGGTGAAGAGGTGCTTCATCACTCCTCCCGGCTTTGGCAGGTACAGTATAACTTTGCCAGATAGAACATGTAAAAATAAAATAAAAGGTTGTACATGTGCAAGATCCTTTCTTTGTCATACAGTACAGGTCAACTCTTGCACTCAGACTATCCAGGAGAACGATGCTACAAAATTGTTCCTGAAAGGAAAAGTTTGCCATTTTGAGAAATGAGAGTTAGAAGGGAAGATTGACACCACTGTCAAGATGTGTTCTTCAAATATGAAGCTACAGCCAGCAGCTGGTTGGTTTAGTGTAGAATAAGTCTGAAAACAGATGGCAAACAGCTATCAGTCACCTTATCGTTTTCATAACAGAGAAAAGCAGGAACGCTTAAGAGCTCCTGAAGAGAGGAGCTCAGTCAGGATGCAACGCGAGTCTGTTAATATGAAAAATATGAAAATAGTAAAAATACGGTGAAGAATAGATTTCTCAAACTCAATCCGATCAAGCCAAGCACACTTCTGACTACTGTATACCTGCTGAATAATAATACAAACAAATACGCAGCTGAGCAATTCTGCCGAACCGTTCAGAACCTTAATGAATCTCATGATCGACTGTGGGCGAATCCAAAAGACATAATCATATCATTTTATACCTGCTCAAATATAACTTATACTCAGTTAGGTTTGTTTTTTCTACTTCTACATTATGGGACAAAGTAGTGTATATAATTGAATGTGTAGTGGTCACAATTCATTAAAGAAATTGTGTTTCAATACTTTTTTATATATATATATATAGGTTTTTTTTGCTAATGTGACTGAACCACTTTTTTATAGAAGTTAACTAGTTTCAAATCATTTTCAAAAACTCTCCATCAAAATAAGCCAAAGTGGAATAAGTCCTTCTTCGTAAACTCCTCTTAGGTTTTGTAAAAGCCCTTAGATTTTTGTAAATTTAAAAAAAAATTTTACCATTGTAAAAGTACACACACATCCTCATCATTATCAGTGGGATCACAAAGTGATGCTGCAATAGAGAAGAGCCTCCCCCAGAATATCAGCCGATACTTCCCCAAGGCTCGTGACAACAGAAGGCTATAAGTAAAATATAATATAAATAAAAAATAATATAAAAAATATATTTGTGGCTATGCATCTCTGTAAATAAAAAAAAATGTAAAACTGTTTTTAATTTCATGCTAAGGTGGCCCGCTTATCTGCAGAGTTAACAACACGTGGTATGTCCATGGGGTAATATGAACTGAATTTACTTATATCAGCAAGTTATTTTAAACATACTGTAGTTAACCAGGTCAAATCGTTTAGAAATGAATGTGCAGTTGATGATGTATTAAATGTAGCCCATGTCATTTTCTTTTTCCAGGTCATGAATAATCCTTAAAATGGATATTCTTTTGACAACAGAGACTACTGTACTGATTTCAGCTTGTTATCCATCTGCAACCTACTTTCTAGGTCAAACTTGTGTGGAAAAAAATAAAATAAATAAATAAATCAATATTTGTATTTTTGAAACTATTTCTAAATTCCTGATGTCCTGCATTTCTTAGCGTTCTTATTTCTTATTTATCTGGCAAAAGACTTCACATCCTAAAATGATTCACCATTTTCCCCGTTCAGAGCAGCATGTGAGCAGTCAGCACTCAGTTAACTTTGTGACAGAAAAGGGACAAATATACGGTGCGCTGAGGGAACGTACCAGGGACAAGAAGATAAACTTTTGTTGTTTTTTTTCAGATAATGCAAATTTGATCTGCCAGGAGTCCTGAGCAAATGCTGACATTCAATTTGTGTTTTGTTTGGCCTGTCATTTTGTATCATTCCTGTTATTTTACAACTTAAAGTGTTTTGCTCCCATCAGAAATTGGTCATATGATATCGGTCTGATTGGTGTTTAATAAACTAAAGTTATGTGTCACCCTTTCTGTCCCATCTTTCGTGTTTTGTGACATTTTTTTAAAAAAAGGAGTCAGCAGTCAGCAGCACTGAGGCACTAATGGAGGGTACAGTACAGTATTTGCATGATAATCTGCTTATAGTGAGAATGGCACACACATGTTGCAGCTTTGCTAAAATCAGAATGGAAATATAGCTCAGATGGATATGCATTGCACTCCGTGTGTCTTATATCTTTTTAACGGCCTCTCCTTTATTTCATTGAATGTTTCATTTGGGACTTGAAACCCTGGACTATCTTCTATAAATACATTTTAAGCAGAGCCTATGGGGAGGTTATAAGAACCACATTCATTTAATGTGGATGTATTGGATACAACCTGGAAGCCATATTTTTATTACAATAGGATTGCTGTAGTTGAAATAAAGAAGTCTCACACTACAAAGTGCTCATTATATACATTTGCAGTTACATTTTAAAGATACTATGAATTGGTTTTAGAATACAAAACACCATATATATTTTTATTTATTTATTTATTTTTTTTTCTTTGTAGAAGAAATAGTATCCTCAAATCAAAATCAAAGGAATTATGATGTAATTTGGCGACTGATACCACAGAAACTATATGTCCAACACAATTCTCAGTCTCCCTTTAACAAATCCCGTGCTGCAGCAGCCCTGTCTGCTGTAAACTACCAACACTGGGCCTCGTAAATGCTGATAAAAAAAGAAGCACAAGTGGAATACTGTACTGTAGCTTTGGGGTTGTTACTGTAAGCTTTAAAAAATTATCTTTATCTAATCAACAACGTATAATTAGAAACACACATCATAATCTCATTACAGTACTTCCTCTCTACACGTTCCCCTCTACCTTCTGCATGTAAATTTTCATTTTGCATGGCTGATGAGCCTGTGGCTCTCCCAAAAACATGACATGGATCTAACATACGTCATATGTGACATACATGTCACATTTTCTACACATTAGCCTACATTTGACAGGTATGCAACCATAACAGCACAGCCAGCTGTTATTTTTTTGGGATATAAATTCTGAAACATTTTGTCCCTGCTGTTCTTCAATTCAAATTTAGCAGATACAATGAGTGCAATTAGAGCTATACCTCAAAGCCATGTCAAGGTGACAGCAACCATACCTACTTTGTCGTGTTCTTATATTTGGAAATAGAGACGCATAGAAATGTGGATCTGTCTCACAGATCCACAGAACGGCCCCGAGCTCTTGTTTACAACATATTTTACACTCGCAGCCTTTCAGGTGTCGTCTTCTCCCATTGGTTGGCTGGGGCCAGGTCCTATTGGCCCCTTCTTGGCACTTAGGCCACGCCTCTCAGCGCTTCTCTGCTCCAATCAGATCTTCTGTCACCCTTTTAGGTGGTGTACTCTTCCGCTTCACAGTTTACAAATATTGCATCTCATTTCATAGTAGGTTGGCCACGATACTATGTGTAGTCACTTAATTCAATAACATTTTTCATATCACATTTAATACTTCTAAATAAGGACACTATAAGGCACATTGTAACAGCTTATATATTGATTATTCTCACAGTATTCATCTTTGAAGATCAGTATGCATTGAATTACATGTTAAAACTGTTTATTTTGGGTGCTAAATAGCGAGGAATGGAAAGAGTAGGCCTAATAGAATCACCTTCTTAAACTAATGGCCTAAGTCATATTTTAAAGGGTTTTAAAAAACAGAAAAAAAACTGAACCAAATATAGAATAACATTTTTTTTTATATTTGGTTCAGTTTTTTGAAAGAAAACTTCAATGATGATTCAATGATTAATTAAAGTAGAGTAACTTTTTTTTTCTTTTTTTTTAACCTCTGCATTTCAACCCATAATAACATCATATTTAATTGTATTTCATGGTTGTGCATTGTTACATTAATACAGTCTTGCCCTAACGTACTTACATTTTCATGCTGTTTGAATCTATTACTGTGGTTAATGTTTACAGCCACTCTAGTGTGAAAATGCTCAGTCTACTAAATGAATATAAAGTAGGCTGTATTGAAACACACATTCAGGCAATTATAATGCCATGGTCTATGCAACTGAAATACTTAATCACACGCAGAGACTGTTGGGATTGGAGTACCTGAATAGGCTACTACATCATTTTGTGTATACAAACATTTTTTTCAATGACCAATCCATGTAGTTGATGGCTTTCCTGACAACCAGAATCCTGCAAACTGACTAATGTGTGTGTGTGTATTTATATAGCACATTTCAACAACAATGCAATTCAAAGGGCTTAACACAAAACATTAAAAGCATCAACATAGTGCAGAAGAAACACATTATCATTTTTTTTTTAAATACAATTTATTACAGTCATTAGAAATCCAAGCCAATAGAATAGAACAGGTACAAAATACAAAATAGTGACAGTGCTGTGTAAGAAATGAATAATTATTTGTTTTAATAAAAGGTTGCTTAAAACGGATTTAAAAGAAGTGAGAGTCGCTGCGGACCTGCAGTTTTCTGGGCAGTTTCTTAAAATAGTTTCATGAAAACGAAAACGCTGTTTATCCATGTTTTGCTTTGAGTCTGCGGTCAGAGAGCTGAGCTGAGCCAGACGCCCTGAGAGGTCTGGATGCTTCACAATATAGCAGAAGATCAGAAATGTATTTTGTCCCTGAACCATTCAGTGCTTTATAAATCAGCGGTAGTATTTTAAAGTCAATTCTTTGACAGACAGGAAGCCAATGTAACAACCTCAGAACTGCAGTGACGTGAAGCTTTAGTAGTGGAAAAACTGATAGAAACCTACAGCAATCTCATACCTGACAGTAGTTGCCTTGACAAGTGGAAAAATGAATGCAGACGCTGAGTAAGCATTTCTCAGAAGTGATAACTGTGAGACAGACGCAGGTGGATAGGTGCTGGTATCACACACGCACACACACACACGCACACACACGCACGCACACACACTCTCTCTCTCTCTCTATCAGTAGAAGGAGCCTCATGGTATATAAGAGTAGTTGGCAGAAGTCTCCAGTGCAAAGCGTTTTCAGGACACTGCAGACATGCTCAGGTTTCTTGTTTTTACCTCTCTCGCAGCCCTCGGTAAGAACTGTGTGATTGTTCTTCTCCTTTGACATTCTGAACGTACTTGATGTCTGACTGTAATGTTTCCTGTGTCTCTGCTTTGCTCAGTGCTGGCTGAGCTGACTCCACAGCCCAGGTACCTGGAGGATGACAGTGTTGAGGAGAGAGTTGTGGGAGGCACGGTTGCCAGACCCAACTCCTGGCCCTGGCAGGTAATGTACAGCGTGCTCAAAGGTGGTGGAAGAAGTGCTCAGACCCTTGACTATTTTTTATTTTGTTTTACTTTGTTAATTGTGATTTTTAGCAAGTGGTGCAATACTGTTTGATAAGACCTTTAATCTATAATAATGCATCATATTTATTAAGTTGGTCATATGTTTTGTTTGTCAGTTTAAAGTAACGAGTAAATATGGCTGTTTCATAAATGTGGTAATAATTCTTTTTTTAAAGTGCAATATTTCCCTGAAAAATTCAACTACTACAAAAATAAAAAAATAATACGTAAAAGTGCCTCAGAACTTTACATAAATACAGTATTTCAGTAAATATATTTAGTTTATTTCCACCACTGCTCTATAGCCACCTTTCAAATGTGGAAAAAAATATGTTCTGCATACACACATTCTCAAAGTTCATCAGGTGCGTCTAAGACTTTGCTTGTGAATGCCTTCAACTTTTCTTCGAGTCTTGGAACACTGCCAAGAAGCCTTTTGCATTAATGTTACTGGTTTTGTTTGGTGCAGTTGTAATGCTCTCTGTTTTCGTTTCGTTAGATCTCTCTTCAGTACAAATCTGGCAGCAGCTTCCACCACACCTGTGGAGGAACCCTGATCAGGAGAGGATGGGTCATGACCGCTGCTCACTGTGTGGACAGGTGGGAGTCTCATGCATCGCAGAATAACTGCTTGTGTAGATATATGATAGAAGTAGAAGGATATGTGTTCTTATAGTGCTGAATATCTAAATGTGTTTCACTACATTTCCTTTAGTGCATAGACCTTTTAGGTTGAAATTAGACTGAGAACATTGTTGCATTTCAGCCATGGAAATCTACATTTTTTATTTTTTTTGTACATCCACAGTTCCAGGACTTGGCGAGTTGTTGTTGGAGATCACAACATCAACTCCCATGAGGGCAATGAGCAGTACATGAGCGTGAGCCGTGTCTACATCCACCCCAACTGGAACTCCAACAACGTTGCTGGAGGGTGAGTGGCTTTACTGCTCATGTTTTCACCAAAGAAACACGTCACATTCTGGTATATGTACATCACATATGATAAGACAGAGTGCATTCAGTTTTTTGTAAACCTATAAAAGTAACGGAGAATGTCAAATGTCTTTTTTTTTTTTGCCATGTAATGTTTGATATATCAGCCACATTATGTGGAAATGACATTTCTTTTCTTATAAATATCTTCATTAAAACGTATCACGCTAGATTGTGAAAACACACCCAATCATAGAGTATAATGTACCTACGGCTGAAACACAAAATAAATCTGCACTATTTTGATAATCCTTTTCATTTTTCAAGCAAAACTGACTATTCTCTGCAGCTTCCCACATGTGAAATGTTGCTGCTTTTCTCTGTTTTAAAACACTGTAAATGAAATATCTTTGGTGTTTTTGTCTGTCATAAGGTCAGCAAAAAGTAAATGAATCCAAGACATCACCTCGGGCTTCAGCAAACTGATTAACCAAGTCAATGATAGAATAATCAAGATCAGAATCTGCAGCTGAATCGTTAATGAAAATAATTGTTAGCTGCAGCCCTAAACATGGCAACTCCAACTGAAAGACGAACAATATCCTTCTCCTAAAGGAAACCTTTGCAATGAGTCTTGATACAGGGTAAAGATTTTTTGTACCTCTGACTCGAGGACATGCTGGTCTGACCCTCAGGTGGGACATCGCTCTCCTGCGTCTGTCCTCTGAAGCTTCTCTCAACAACAAGGTCCAGCTCGGCGCTCTGCCTCCCTCTGGGCAGGTCCTGCCCAACAACAACGCCTGCTACATCTCCGGATGGGGTCGCACCCAGAGTGAGTGGGACATATGATAAAACCCAGTTCTGTATTTACATCAAGTAAGAAATCAATCTGTAGATCCCAGTGTATCATCTATGCTATTTTAGGCTTCATCACGGTTGTCTGATGTGTTTTTCCTCAGCTGGAGGTCAGGTGTCTGCCCAGCTGAAGCAGGCCTACCTGCCCGTTGTTGACTACAAGACCTGCACCAGCTACGGATGGTGGGGCAGCACTGTGAAGGCCTCCATGGTCTGTGCTGGTGGCGGCAGGGAGTCTGGTTGCCAGGTAAGCCTATGAGGTCTCGCTTGCCGTCACATTCAGTGACTTGAAAGAATACTCCACAGGGACATAGCATTGCACGCCTATAATATTGTCAAACTCAAGACGAACCTGTATAAGTGCATGCCTTCATGTGATAGTGGAGAGAGATAGGGAAATGATGCAGCCCATGTTGTATGCACCCATACACAGCTATCGATAAGGGCCTCGATCTACAGGGTTAAAAAGATATTCTCTTTCATATTTCACACATTCCTCTTCATTGTGAAAAACTAGGGGCCACTTTCTACCTTTTTATAAAGGGTTTCATAAGTTGTTACTAATGGTTTTATGAATGGTTGATAAATGGTTTACCAAAGCTTTGTAAATCGTTTTTTTTTTGTAAATCAGTTTTAAAAATAAATCATTTTGCAGGCTGACTGACGAGACAGTATGGCCTCTTACCTTGTGGAAAAGAGCTGCCGAGGATCTAGACCAAGATCCATTTATTACTGGATTATAACGAAATGGAAGGGATAAACACTGACTTAAGCGAATTTGTCTCATCCTGGCAACCCACAATGTGGCCTTGTTAAATGGCTTATAACAGCTCTATAAAGCATTAGAAAACGGCTTTATGAAACAATTAGAAAGCCATTAGTTACACCATATAAACACTTTATAAATGGTGCCAATTAGTGCAGTGCAGATTCTTCCCAGCTCAGATATTGAACTCAGTGTCTCCAGTTGCCTCCGGAACCAAGCTGTCACTCTGCGATTAGGACAGCAGGACTGATGTTTGTGCATCAGCAGACTGAAGGAAACACTGAAAAGAACTGGTCAGAATTCAGTCCCACTTCTCCATGACAAAGTGAAATTGAACATCTCCCACTGAGCTGAGGCCTGACCCCTTCCTGTCAAGGAAGATATTTTGGAGGACACACGTGGGATTACTTGCTGCATCAGCAGGGGCATAAGTCACTTGCAATGATCCGGGCTAGTGCTTAAGCTGCACAAAGTATCAAAGTATTGCAAGTTCGTGTTCTGCACAAACTTGTTCGATGCTGTCTGAGATCGGAAGGGGATATGAGAAGCAAGCGGTGACGAGTAAATTGCATTGTAAAATGGGGCATTTTCTCCCATCTCTGCTAAAAGGTTATGGATTTTTGTCTCTGAGGTTTGTCTGTGGTGTGTTTCCTCTGAATCCAGGGTGACTCCGGTGGCCCCCTGAACTGCAGTGTCAATGGCAACTGGGTTGTCCACGGCGTGACCAGCTTTGTGTCCTCCTCTGGCTGCAACGCCACAAAGAAGCCCACCGTCTTCACCCGTGTCTCCTCCTACATCAGCTGGATGAACAGCGTCAGTATTAAACACGAACCCATATAAGTCTAAGAGACTATTAAATGTTTAAAAAAACATTTCAACGTGATTTCAGTTACGGCAGCGTCTTTATAAAGCCACCACATGCAGTAACTTGAGGATTTCGTAATCTTTTTCATACATTCATTCTTCCTTACAATCACATTTCTATGTGTGCTGCATCTTGTTGGGATTATTGAGGATAATCACGTCATGATTCATTTGTCCTTGCTTTGCCAGATCATGGGTTGAGAAGAAGAACGATCTCCATGGAGACGAGAGCACACTCTGGATTCATCTCAGTTTCTGCACGACTTCATCAGAATAAAATGTCATAAAGTGCATTTTACTTGCTTCATTTTTTCTGTGTTGTATTTTGTGAGGGAGACAAGAGGCAGTGGCCATTTTAAGATTTATAAAGGCATTTTATAAAGCGTAGTAGGTATATTACAGCAGTGTTAATGAGTTATTTTTTCAGGGTGTTTGAGTGAGACGACCTTTTCAATACCAAATTGATTTCAAAACTAAAACAGTGACACTGCCACAAATAGGGATCATTAAATACTGCTTTCAGCGAAGTGGTGGACATTCTTTAAAACAGATTTTTACTGCGAAGGGTAAACAAAAAGATGTGAATAGACTGTGACAAATTCCCCACTTTGAAATGACCTGACTTCAAGTGATGAAAAGAGGCTCTAAAACAGTTAATAAAGCACATTGCTCGTTAACAATTAAGGGGAAGGCTTGAAACAAAGTAGAACATTAACTGTCAAAATACAATCTAATTAAATGCCGACATTTAACTTGTCTTAGATAGCAACAGTACTCTATGAAACGCTTGAATCCCTCTTACAATGTCCATTGCGTATAAATAATTCATGAACAATAGCAAACTAATGAGCTTCAGTATCTGTATACCCAGGTGTTATGTGGATACCAACAATCATTTGGGTTAATTCAATTATTCTTGTGCGATTTAAGTTCCATTAAATGATTAAAAATCAAGAACAGTGTGCACATCTCTGGGTGACATACATATTTCAAACGCTTACTGCACGCAAATATTCACACATGATTATTTTATTTGAGGGTCACATAGGTGGAGATATTCACATGTTTAACTCCCCTGCAGTACAATCTCTGTGCTTTATTATGTGCTTGTTTCTGTTAAAGGGTCATGCAGGGTTGGAGTCCATCCCTCTATAGCGTCCCTGCAGGAAACTCGACAGAAACACAAATTCAGAATATTATGCAACCTCTCGGATGGATGCCTTAAATGCCTTAAATGTGTGAAACAGTTTGTCAAATCCTCTCCAAATCAAATCCTAGAAAATCCCGTAGGATGACTAAACAATGATTTTAAGTCAATCGGAAGGTAAAAATATATCAATCTGCACCAGGCTCAGTGGGTGGAAATAGCTGTCAGAAAAGATGAGCTGGATATCAGAGGAAAAACAAACATCAAAAGCGTGAAGAGGAGCACAATTATGCTTAGTATACTCACACATAAGAAATAAACACGCACGTAAAGGAGCAGAAAAAAAGATACATTATGCAATGAAATAGAATATATATATTCAGGCTAATTGCCCTTTCTGAGATTCAAGTCTTTGTCAAAAACCACAATCTGTTCACTACCTGCCTGTGTTTCGAATTATACTTTCATGAAACAACATTTGAAATTCAGTCACAAAACCACATTACACTTAGCAACCGGGTTAGTCTGCCATCTCTGTGGTTATTAAAGTAAAAAGTACATCCATATCTTCCCCCAACAAAACTTTTGAGTGGGTTCAAATTCCCCCTGGATGGATCGCCCACAACCACATATAAAATATGTTAATTTTTGCGTCACAGTTGTTAGACTCCTTGAGAGTCTTGAAATACATTTTTTAAAAGTTGTATTAGGTGTCCCAGCAGATCGCTCTGCATGTAGTGCAGATATATCTGTCAAGAAACCTGGATTAGGGCCATGCCATCCCTTTTTTAAATAGATATTACTGGATTAATATGATTGACATATCACCATATGAGAAGCATTTTGATGTTTTAGCTGGTTTGAGTGGAGGTGCTTTTAAGTGCTTTATATGCAGGGTACTGTCTGGTTCTGTGCTGGAGTGAAAGTACAAAGTTGCAGGAAATACTCGTAGTGCTTTTTTGATATAATGTATAACATTTTGCATGCAGCAAAGGGCCGCGGGCTGGATTAGACCCCTGTACAGTAAGGACACAACCTTAGTACACAGGCTGCCTGCAGCCCGATATAATGAAGCCCTAACAGCACAACACAATGGCTTTTTAAATAGTTAATTATCCCAGCACATCACTTTGAGATATCCAGTCAAGACTGCGAGACTAATTACTGATTATTACACAAGCGCAAAATTGAATGTCTAACAACATTATTTTTATCATTTTCTCAGCTGACGGAATTAAAGCAAAAGGTCAATGTATCTGTAATAACTCTCTGGGGAGGTTATGTTGCCAACTATAATGAGAAACAACTAATTACAACCCATTCATTATTTTTTTTCTGCTTGATTAATCGTGTTCTTGTGATGAAAAATGTTCACCTCTCAATTTACACAGTCAGTATTAAGCTATTTCGAATATAAATTCCTCCTAATATTCTCACACTTTTACAGGTAGTTTTCTTTTTTTCTCCACAGGTTTCTCCATTGAAGCCACCCTTAACTCCTACTACAGCTGGGCTCCCTGCCAACTGACCACATCTTGTTCAAACCTCTGCAAGATCACTGCACACACCCCCAGTTAGCCAAATAAATCATCTGTCAGGATAGAAAATTAATAGGAACTAGCTCAAACACACTTTGATACGATTTGGGCTGTTTGTTTGGGAATTGGAGAGTTGATTTCCTGCTGCGTTGGAAGATAATTGGCAAGCACTTGGTTATCTTCAATTCTGTCAGAAAACAGTGTTTTTGTAAATTCTTCAAACACTTTCATTACCAGCATAAAACACCAGCTACTCAATTATAACAAGTCCAAAACTAAGACAAAAACTGCAGTCTCTCTGATGTCAGGTCAGTCTTATACTTATATTTAATATAAGCTCCTTTCTGCTCCGTAATGTTCTTTTCCTGCTGGGGTCTAAGCCTCTCTGCTGCTGTGAGTTTACAGAAACTCTGAGTCTTCTGATGGTGGCACAGTGTCATCTGGTGGAAGCTAGGAAAACTGAAGCGCATGTGCGCAGTGGTGGCAACTGCTGCGTTTGCCTGCATCTCTGCCTGCACCTGCAAGAACCAGGTCAGTAAAGGGACAGTCTGTCAACACTGATCAACTGTACTATCTATAAATAAAAGGGGAAAATGTGTTCAAATGAACTGGCCGTGACTCGGCGTACATTAGCTTTATCCTTTAGAGTTACAGCTGAAGGCCTAGCTGTTTCTTAGAAAATATAATAATTATGCAAAACGCGCTCCTGTAAAAATGCTGCTGCTTCTCCATCATGTGTTCCTATATTCAACTGATTTAGTAAATGCTGCTTCATATTTAATAATAATAATAATTATAATTGCTGACTGCATGAAGCAATTTGTATTTATTCATTTATAATAGCAATTTATTGACTACGCAAATAAAAAAAATAAAAAAAATCAACACAAAATGAAACTATGGGTGGCAGATAAATACAATATGTTTAATGGATGTCTTCCATGTCAAAAATATTTTACACAAATGAGTCTTTGGAATTTCTTGTTGATGCACAGTTGAAATATGCATAAATGCAATGACACTATGTATAATAATGTATTATTAGTAATCAGGTGCACTTATTTACAAACGAAGAACATAATATGTACAATATATTCTACATTAAGTTTATTTTGTACAATTCCTTCCCTTGTCTCCCTTTTTCAATACAACCAAATTTGAGACTTTACATCCAAACTTTATAGTTTTCCATAATTAAAACATTCAACAAGGCACGATAGAATAATAAAAATAAGATAGTGGTAAAAATATACTGTTGTAAGTAATGCAAAGCATTGCAAAAATAAATATCCACCTTTTATCCCTTTTCAACAATAATAAGACCCTCTTTAACATTTAACCCGACAAGAAACTCATCATAACATGAACATTGTGATGTATTCAAGTACTGATTTTAAATTAGGCTGAGTCTGTTTGCAGCATACGTTATTGTTTACACAAACCCACAAATGTTGTATTCTATTGGCTCGCCGTTTTATTATTTTTTCTCCGCATATTGTTTGCATTGTATTTTCTTCTCAAGTATATATTCCATTTTCATGTTTCTACCATTTTCATTCTCACTCATGAATCTTTCCCTTTAACTGCTGTTTGCACAGTTCATTTATATTCACACAGTCATATTCTGGTCTTAGTTTGGCACTCACTTTATGTGCTACAAACGGACCTCCATATTTCAAAAACGACAGATTGCACAAATGCCCTGACATGTTACAGTGTGGGGACTCTATTCAGATACATCACACCATGCCCTCGATGGTGTCCAGCTTCGGGGAACGCGCAACCTTAGTGTGCTGCGTTTCCTGCTCCATGCAGACCTGCTGGTAGTCTTTCAGCAACTTCACCACTTCGTCATGTCCGAACTGCATGGCGTCATCCACTGGTAGATTTCCCCACCTGCACCAGCAATGAGTGAAAAGGTTAAAGGTTAAAGATGAAGAGGGAAATCAGCAGATAAATCACAGTGGAGAATTTCCACAAGTGCAAATGTAAGTATTCCATTATAAATAAACAATATGTGGTAAAGACATTTGGAGCATTTGGAGCTCAAAAGGTTCACTCTTGAACGTGTATTCAGTTATTAACGTCTGTTAAATAAAGGGAAATTACACAATTATGGCATAGGGATTCACATCCTGGTCAACTTGCACATCGTTATTTTTTTTTTATGTGTGAGACTGTCTATTTAGAGTGGGTTTGTGGTAGTAGCACCAATTGAGATAAAATGGTTTGTGCCAGCAAGTTTCTTACTTGCAAGAATTTAAAAGCTAAAAAAAAAAAGATAGAAAGTTATAGATGCTCTTCTCACCTGTCTTCTACAAACGGATCAACTTTGCAGGTTTCAGTGAGGAACTTCACCACATCTATATGACCTGAGATTAAAACACACAAGACAACTGTTAAGTTTCCCACCTGGGAGAATCAGATACGAACAATCTTTTTCAGATTACTCAGAAAATACTGTTTTCACTTTGGTGTCAAAAAACAACCCAAGAGCAAGATACTCTTTCAAAATCATACTGCTCCAAACAAGCTATTTACAAGTTTGTATTACAAGCATGACAAATTGTGGGTGGAGAAAACATGGCTAAAAATACAAAGCACATGAGGAAAAAAAAAAGACTTGTCATTATTCACTCCAGTCACAATCCAACTCATACTCAATCACATTTAGGAGTGCAAAGCTTTTTCATTCGGAAGAAAACTGTTATTACTCCCATTTCTATCTTGTAAACAAAAGGCTCTTTCTGAAAAATGTTACTGTTGAACACACTGCAGCGGAGAATTAAATCTGTGCTGTGAATAAACTAAATAATCGACCATATGCTGCTCTGATTCATTAGTGTTTTTGTATAATGTGAGCCAAAGGTACGGTGGCTCCATAGTTAATCAAATAAAGCGAAAACTAATTTAGCACCAATTATAGCTGTAAAGATACAATGCAAAAAAAAAATACAATTATACTGTCAACTAAGTTTAATTGAAGTTTGCTTGTGCGTGCGTGCGTGCGTGCGTGCGTGCGTGCGTGCGTGCGATGTTAACCAATTCTCTCCAACCGTTTATTAAAAACCTTTTTTAACTCTACCTTTATTTAATCTCTCAACTACACACCCATAACTTTCGTGAGTGCATCTTGGTGGTAAACAATTCCCCATTTCAGCAGCAGAAAGTTACGCACTAAGGAAAAGTCCCTGAACACTTACACAGGTGTTCTCACTTTCTGGATAATTAGATCTCTGCTCCGGGTGAAGTTGGATGGAGCTAAACTGAAATAATAACTCAAGAATTCATGAACCACTAAGAATAATGAAGATGATATTTTGCCCTACTTCACAGGTGCAGCACAATTAAAAAGGAGACTTGTTACCTTCTGGTCCTGTGATTTGGTTGTGTTTTTCTTGTTTTCATTGTTGTACAAAAACATGTTTTGTGTAAATAAGGGATTATAGAACAAGTGAAGACAAGTGCAGCGACACATAAACAGCCAAATGAGATTATACAAAGTAAGACAAAGACAAACGACAAAAAACAAAGGGGACAAAAGCAAACTGACGAATACAACATGGGTTTAATGTGCACATGTATTATTTTCAGTTATTATTTCCTGTTTTATTTGGGTACTGACCTTTGTCTTCCTGCTCTTGTGTGTGATTACTAACATTTACCCTGATTAGTTTCACCTGTCCCTCATTAACATTCCTCCCTTGTGTATTAAGCCTGCTCCCCTTTAGTCAGTTTTAGTACTTGTAGTCTTGTAGTACTTTTCTTTGTGCATTCTTGTTGGTAATCAGACTTTGCATTTGTGTTTTTTTGCCTCCGCCTCGTGTCTTTGGATACACCTCTGCTTGATTCTGGACAGCCTTTCTGTGAACTGAACCCTTACTTAAGTGAAATACTTCTTTATTCACTTGAGGCCTGGACTACGAAGCAGGATTTGGGATTAGCGAGGTAACTTTAGAGTTAACCCTGCTGGGTTTTCAGTCCTACGACGGACTGGTTGTGTTCCAGATAAGAGATCAACTTGTGTCAAAGCACCGTCTGCTGACCAATCAAAGTTCGGTGGTCAGATCCTTAAATTAACACAAAGTCATAGACTATATCGTAATCCAAACTAAAGACAACACAGTTTAAAAAACAGTCAAATGCAGAAAGAAGAGCTGGCAAACAATCTCTGATCTTTTTTTATATCACTGGCCCATATAGGGCGTGTATCTGACTATAAATACATGTGTGTATTACGTTAAATAAATGTGTTGCTTAGACGTAACCTATTATTATGGCGTGTATGGCAATATTTCCAGTCTTTATTTTTCAGCTGCAACCCCTGTGATTGGAAACTTCGGAAGTAAATGAAAAATAGATACAAGAACTTAATTCAAAGCGGTCAATCGGTTTACATTCATATCTAATAAACACCTACAGTATACCAAACAAGTAACCCGGAGCAAAGTAACGCAAGGCAATGTACACAGTCTGCAGGACTCTGACGTGTCGCACTTACATCACATCGTATCGTATATATTCACTTTGTGTCAGCTTCGCCACACAGACTGTATGCAGAGGGAGATTATCAATATATGAAAGCAATTCCGTTTACCGCTTTGAATTATGTTTTTACATTATTTTTTTATTTGCTCCCAAGTCCGTTTAACACCGGCGAAAGTATTATCATACAAATCATAATTTCCCCGAGAGTATCTTATATTCTATTATAATAGTTTATAGTTTACGACACATTCATTTAATGGAATACACAAATATGAATGTAGCGAGATCTACTCGTGCCTTAGATGGGGCAGTGATATCATATATCTATTAACTTCCACATTCACACAGTCTTGCCAGCAGTCATTCCTGCATTTGGCAGTTTTAACAGTTTAGCCTGGATTATGTGTTAAACTTCTTCGTATATTGTCTAATATAGTATGTTTACTCTGACCGCAGAGTAAGTGAAAACGCCTGTGCGGGTTTATCATGGGTGTTTACAGTAGGGCCTTTAAGTAGTTTAATAGCTGGACATTTGGAAGTGTTTTATATATATTTCATGTTTTATTGAAGCTCGTATTTTTCTGCCTTCAAATGCAGACCTTTTTAAAAGCTGAGCATGTCTTATTTTGCCCAGTGGTCAAACAGATTTGCTGCTTGACTGCTTTATAGTTTGCCAGTGGAACTGCTCATCTACTATACATCAGGGCCGATCATGTGGAGCTCACCCTCTGCTGCAGAGATGTGTAGCGCTGTTCGAGAATCATAGTCTCTCAGGTCCATGTCCATGGATGACAGGGCAAACCTAAAGGAATAAATAAAAGTACAGTTCACCGATCCCTTTTTGATGCATGAAATGAAATGAAAATGTCATTTTCTCACATAGTAATACAAATATAGAACAATTTGTGCTTCTGAGATGTTTTAAAAAAACAGACAGAAATAAATACAGAAATCTCCCTTTATGCCTTTGCTAAAGTTTACTACACTTTACAAAGACACTTTTATGTTTGCTTTTCATTTCATTCGTTTCTCAGGACCCACGCCTGGTAACATTACGAAGGCCATCTGTTATACAGGACAAACAATAAGGTTTGCTGGTGATGTACCTTCTCAGGGCAGACACATCTCCGCTGTAGGCGGCGAACATCAGATTAAAAACAGACTTGTTCTGCAAAGACAGGGAAATAACATAAACATAGCGGACCAAAACGCATTAAACACACCAGCGAGAGCAAAACTAACAAAGCAACAAACCCTGTCATCTCCATCCGGTCTGCGAGGGTCCTGCTTCTTTACAAAGTGCCTCAAGTTGTCATAATTGTGGAAATTGAAGAGCGAAACGAGCTCCTGAGGGTGACGAGAGACAATGTAATTGTTAGAGGAGGAAAACGCTGGAGGACTTAGGTATTATTTGTATGCTTTAAAGACAAAGAAAACTATAATGCAAACAAAACAAGACGAGGTTTAACGGAAAATACAAAAAAAACAATGAAGTCACTGGGACGTAAACCGTGAGTCTGCCACATCACATGAGACTGATTTTATGTCATTACTTGTGAGCCAGAAAATAACTAATGCTCTAGTAAACATTTGTCAGCACCTTCCACAATCAATAATATTGATTGTTTGAGCCTGAACTTTTAGGTCTCTAGTTTTGGGAGAACAAACAAATTGTACTATTAATCAATTAAAACTGTGTAAGATTTAAAAACTTCAGACTTTGTAGCCATCAAGTGGCAATTTAAAAAATATATATAAATAAAAACGCTGTAGCAGACGGTAATAACAAAACCATGTGTCATCAGGATGATTTGATGCTTTAATCCCATAACATTCTGCACAGTGGCATCTTCTCATTTCCTAGAAACAGTCCAAATGCAAAGGCACAAAAACAAATCTTGGTCTAACCAGACAGAAGTGTATTCCCCGGACGCTGTTTCCAACTCGGTCCAGAGGAGGAGACCAACACATCACTCCCATGACGTTGGGGATCACCAGCAGTATGGCACCTGACACCCCGGATTTGGCCGGCACGCCCACCTGGGAGATGAGAGATGTTTGTTTCAGGTCAACAAATGAAGATGCATTTCATTCACAAAGAGATGCCACTCAACACTAATTTATATGTTATTTCTCTTGTGTCAGAGCTGGCACAGTCACTTCCTGCTGTTACTCACATGAAAAGCCATCTGGCCGGAGAAGTCATACATGCCACACGAGTGCATGAGACTCAAAGTGTTTCGCACTGCCTCTGCACTCAGGACACGCTCGCCTGTGATTGGACAGATCCCTCCATTTGCCAGAGTGGCCGCCATGATGCTTCCTGATTCGCAGGTCACCTCGATGGAGCAAAGCTGAGACCAAAAGAGGATCGTCAGGCTACACAAGATTATAGATCAAATAATTATTCATGGGAAGCTCCATTCACGGCAGAGCAGTTTACCTGGAAGTAGAAGTCCAGGGCATCGATCATATCTGCTCCCGGGGGAAAACACTGGTGAAGGAAATATAATCATGATGAATATTTGATTGACTGAAACATGCTGGTCCAGCACTGTATAGATCAGTGGTTCTCAACCTTTTTTGGGCCAGAGCCCCCGTATCCATTCTCCAGGTCCCTTACCGACCCCCATCAAATTAAATGTAGGCTAATTGTCTCCCCTGAATTTTAATGTTGATTATTATTCAGTTTGTATTATTATTATTATTATGATTATTATTTATTTTTAGTATTTATTATTTATATTACATATTGATTATATTAATTTTGTATTTAAATTATATTATTTCTTATTATTAGGCTTCTATATTATGTTATTATAAAAACTCAAATTATCTGGGATAGGAAGTTACATAATAACATTTCTAAATAATAATAAAAAATATTAAAATTATTGTTTGTTGTTTTTACCTTCAATTGCCCTAATACGCCATGTACCCAGGGAGCAGAAAAAGCCATGTAAATGGAAATTTTATTCAGGAGTGTTAAACAAATGCAACGGTAAGAAGTTTGAGATTCAAACTTTAATTGGCGTTAAACACAGCAGCCGGTCAGACATGCGAAAACAATTTGCAACAGAAAACGAGCAGCGTACAAAGGAACAAGTCTGAGCAAGGATTCCTCTTAACTTTAAAAAGAAAAAAGCTAAATTGCTTTCACAGTTAGGGTGAGCGCTGCGCTTGGTGTTTTAATGCTTGCATTAATGCTTTTGAGGAGTGGCGGCTGTTTTCTGCTTTTTTCATGAAAATTAAGGTTTTTTTCATATCCAAGCTTTTTTCATGAAAACATTTTGTATTTTTTTCACATCCAAGCTTTTTTCAGGAAAACATTTTGTATTTTTTTCACATCCAAGCTTTTTTCAGGAAAATTAAGTTTTTTTTTGTTTTGTTTTTTTTCCCCATGAAAATAAGTATTTTCACATTCAAGCTTTTTTCATGAAAATTAAGGTTTTTTTCACATCCAAGCTTTTTTCAGGAAAATTAAGGTTTTTTAAAGAAACATAAAAACATACATGTGAATTCAAAACACTCAGTTTGACATAGGTATGTACACTTTCAGCAAACAGATAAAACAGAAAATAAAAAGCATTTCTAACCACCATATTTCTGCAACTGACCTTCTTCTCTTTCATGTAGTATCCAATAGCAAAATTTCTGTCGCCCGTTTCTTTTTCTGACTGGAACCTGAGACAGAGAGGTGGAAGGGGTCAATGCTGAAACATTAATAATGCAACAGAGCAGTAGACAGGCAATTTGCCCAACACTGTCTTTCAACTTAAGCGTGCTAAACGAAGATATATTAACTTGAAATACCTCGATATTATTCAACGGTACACTCACATGGCATTGCTGAATCCCACATACTCTTGGCCAGCCATCTTTTTCACAAACTCCATAACCTAGGCAAACAAAGACGAAAATGTATGTGTACTGAGTCATCTCTGACCACTCACATAATCAGCACTTTCATATTCATGGTGTTAACAGAGAAGAGGCACATTACTTACATAGTCAAACTTCTCTGCCTTATTTGAACGAGGCTGAAAACAAAGCAAGAGTCATTTGCTTGCGTTGATTGTAATTGCTCCATTCATACCATTAATAGGTTTATGAACACTGAACTTGTCTGACTTCAGTACTACTGCTTACACTGGGTGAAACAACACATGAATGCGTCACTGATTGCATAATTTAGTACCCTATTATCAGCTGGTTGAGCACAAGATTAAAGACAGGCGGTGATCGTAAACCACAGAACTCAGGTATTTCACAAACGAGGACTAGAGATAACTGTGAAAAACAAACTGTTTTTCTGAGTTTATTCTACAAGACAAGTCGTATTCAGTCAAGAAGTTAACATTTCTCAAAATATTTCATACATAGGGATGTTTTGAAGATATATTAATAACTTGTTCCTGTTGCTTTATGACATTTCCCCCAGGCTTTGTCGTGAAGATCTTCATCACATCCACAGACAACAACCTGCAGGCTCTGAACTAGAATATACTGAGGCTTGCAGGACTTGTTTATCATTTAAAATGAGTCCCTCATTTTCTACCAAACAAAAAGAAGATGAATATTTTTCCAGAATGAGCTTGAATAATTGGCAGTGTTTTAGTTAAAAACACTTCAATGTAATGAGGAATGTGTCAATTAAAGTTAAAAATAATGACAATAATTGACATACTCATGTATGCAATAAATGTACATCCCAAAATCAGCAAAAGATTTTAGTGTATTGAAATGACCTTTTACAATCAATGATTTTTACTGACTTTCCTGTGGAATAAAGCCAACTTAAATGATATTCTACCCGTCATGTCCAGTGGGACTCATTTTGTGAACAGTAAAATAGAAACGGTACCAAAATCTAACGCTTTTGTGACTTCAAAGTACAAGCAACATTTTTTTTCAAATGATCTGGCTCACTGACTTTTTCTGCATGTGCTGACATGTGCATCTGTTTACCTTGATAAGAGAGCTGATCACAATGGCTCCAGCGTTCACCATGGGGTTGTGGGGCTTATCTGGGAGAAAGGACAACAAGATAAGACACAATGTTAATGGGGACTTCTATACTAAAACAACAATGTATCATAATGAAGTTTAATATTTACTGAGAGTCAAAGAGGCACATGCTGCAAACAAGCTGTGGTCAATAAAACTTCTGATATGAGCTTGCTAGGCTCTGCAACTGACATCTATTTTAGTTATTGATTAATCTGTTGATTATCTTTTACGATCAATCAATTGCTCCTGTAGCCAATATAGCGAGAAAATTGAAAAAAAATTGAAAGTAGTGAAAATGTCCATCATTATTTTGCAGAGCTCAAGGTGACAGGTTCAGATTGGTATTGCTTGTTTTGTCCCACCAACAGTGCAAGATCCAAATATATTCAATACGCAGTGATATAAAAACAGAGAAAAGCAGCAGGAAATTGTATTTGACGTGTACTTTGACTTTTAGTTTGGCCCATGTCCCATGGAGCGAGATGTTTTGGCTTCACTTTTGGGGAGCCGTCATATCGTACATCATTCTATACAGTCTACGTGTTTTTGCTTGATATGTGAGTTTTTTTTACCGATCAACTAATCAATAAATCAACTAGTTTTAGCTCTAAAGTTTTTATTATTGTGCAATTGTCCTCTGAAGACAGAAACGGTCATAAGAGAAAGAAAACAGTTTTGATTACACATCTAATGTGAAATCGAACTTTAAATAAAATGTTGAGCCTACGAACCCAGCTGCATTTCTTGCTTGTTAAAAAAGAAAAGAAAAAAAAAAAAGATAATAGATAAAATGGAAAAATGGAAAAAAGATATGAAGTGGTGAAAATGTGATGGAACAACTGGAACAGGTGGAGGAAGAAATAATCCATCCAGTGAGTAATAAAACTGATGCATTAAGTAAATATTCCCCACATTGGTCGTTGAAAGCCTTTGTAATCCAGCAGGACAGCGATGAGGCTTTACACACCTTCATCATCAAGCGAGAGCATGTTGAACTTGAATCCACTGGGCTCCATGCCGACATAACGGTGGACCTCATCTGTTCCCGCCTCGTGGACGGCGATGGCGTACTGCAGGGGCTTCACGCAGGACTGCAGGCAGAACGGCTGCTTGGTGTCGCCGACTGAGTGTCTGGAGGAAGAGGACAGAACGTTTCCAGTCTCACCGAACATAAAACAGATCGACTTTGACAATCACACCTGGGAGAACTACTGCACTTCTGAAGCAGTAGTTCTCCAGTACTACCACAGTCCTACGAGTTGGATACTGAGCCGCAACACTGGGGCAGCTTCAGGGTTCAAAGTCTTGCTCAAGGGCATTTCAATGATGCAAACAAGGAAGAGGGCGAGCACTATTATAGCTTTCTCGTCCAGATTTATCCTCCGTTTCTGACTCTGTTGCAAATGAAGGGCGAACACTGTAATGATTGAAAATTTAAATTTGAAGAAAGAAAATGCATCAATATTACAAAACAGTCTCACTCTGCAACTCTGTGAGAGAAGAAAGACAAGCTCATTTGTTCATTAACTGACAGTACAAATCTGAAATAAGAATAATAATTTATAACAATCTCTCCACGGGGTCCAGAACTGTTCTGGAGCTTTCTATCATAATCACACTGTCTTCCTCAGCATCAGTCAAATCAAATAAATCTCAACTTTTAAGCCAACAAGCATGAGAAGTCAGAATGCTCAGAAGGTTTTTTTTTTTTATTCGAACATACAGACTTCAATAAGGACTGGGGAAATCTCTGCCTGAGGAAGATCGTGTGATACATATCGAAAGCTCCACAAAAGCTACTAAATGGACCTTGTGGTGAGACCATTTTTGTCAAGTACAAATGTGTAATTCGTACCTCTGGCCATCCACTGTACACAAAGACACGCCCCACAGTTCTGGACTGAACTTGGCCAGCTGGGGGATGTAGTCTGCAACCTAAAGCAGCAAAACATAAGAGAAGCACAGAAAACAGTTCAATCACACAGTTTAAGATTCAGAGCAAAGTGTCGCAACTAAAAGCACTGCAGCAGAGGAGGCGTGGCTTTTATTTTGTACGCGCAGGGAGTGGAAGTAAGGAAAAGTCAGTGAAATGGGACACGATCAGGATTTTTTTGGGACATTTTCAGTATTCATTTCGATGCATGGAAAATAGAGAGCGGACAGTATGAATTTAATGAAAGTCATGCCAATCTTTCACGGTAGATTGTGCTTAACTATACCAAATACATAGTACAATATGCAGTATAAAAATCAGTCCCCACATGTGTGCGAGGCTTTAACAACATTACACTGTACTGTATGTTTCTACACTGCTTGTGTATTCACTCAGAAACTTCACAAGAACCTAGAAATTATTAAATTATTATTATTATTTTTTTTTTACAAACAAACAACAAAATGCATACCTTCCCATCATTTTGGATTTGCACTGCGTTGTAGATTTCATTAATTTTTTGTGCAAACACATCAAACTCGGGGATGATAAATTTCTTCCTGAAGGCCTGGATCAACAGGACCATGTTTCCACCGACACACCTGAAAGAAAAACGGCATAATTAATGCAGAGGCACTCAGGAGCTCCAACTGAAAATATTACTGTAACATAGTACATGTGGTGTGTGTGTGTGTGTGTGTGTGTGTGTGTGTGTGTGTGTATTCGCTGGCGTGGGAGGAGCAGCTGTCAGCTATCAGTTTAAGCAGCAAGCCTTAGCTTTGTGACAGTAAATAAAGCTGACTTGTCCTGACACATGCTAATTACATACCACTGACTTTCACACCTCCGCTAATCAAATTAAAAAGGCATATTTCACCTCATGTAGTACAAGTTTTGACTGTCTTTGCACACACATGAGCTTTTCTTTAAGTGTTTTTATGAATGTTTAATGACTTGTTTTGGCTAGCCATATGCTATATCCACAGAAACCACTGCGTCAACCTCCCGTAGTTCTGACTTCCTCCACATTCTGCATATTGTTCTTTAACGTGTCATAAATGACTTAGAATTAGGAATGGGAAGTACGCGTTTGAGACAAGTGGAGAAAAAAGGAAGACAAAGGCAGAGACATGCAGCAGGTCACATTCAACAAATGCTTCATTAGAATGGATTGTTGTCAGAAGGTCAGACTAAAAATAGTTTGGTCTCATGGCTGCACTGGGTAGCGAATGGAAAACAAAACACCATGAGACAGTCACACTGAGATACAAGTCCAATTTGAGGGGAATTGTAGAAGAGAAACACTCCCAGAAATAAGCAACAAAGTGAGACACTTTGGAGGATTATCAATTGTTATACAGTATATCCTGTCAATTATGTGAATAAATGGATGATTCTGTCGCTATGTTTCTCATTAAAGCTGCCCAAAAAGTTACCACGTGTGTCCCTGCATTTGAGCTGCTGATCTGCTTTATTAGAATCCATTAGTTTATGTAAAAATTCGTACATAATTTGGAAGGCTTTTGACAAGGCACACACAGAAAATGAAAGCACAGCACATGTGTTAAGAAGTAAAAAATGTCCCAACTCTTACTGAACTATACTCCTAATCATACTGAAAATATAATGTATAAAGCAGCAAATAATTAAACAATTATCTGTTATTATAAATCATATGTAAGTGCATTTCAAAATAAAATGGGATCAATCTCAGTCTCTGGTGTGAGCCGTTTCCTCCCTCTGCATTGGTGGAATATCATTTGTAACTGTGTCATTGTAATAAGAAACATGTTGGTGCTTTTAACACCACAAACTAAACCCCACAGAGCTCTACTGCATTGGGTATTGCTTCGGGGTGAATTATTCCTTTAAAACCGGCACCTACATACTACTACATCCAGTTTTGTGCTGCTGTAGTAAGTTGTTGTCCTGTCTCACCTGTGGAAAAGTTCTCTGTCCATCATCACTTCACCAACAGATTCCTTCACAGCCTGTCGGAGCTTCTCCATGCAGTCCTTTAGTCGAGGGTCTGACGGGTGGAGGCCGGTTTTCTTCAGGGCCTGCAAACAACAGTGGACCAGATGAAAACATAATGATGGATAGATAGATAGACAGACAGACAGACAGACAGACAGACAGACAGACAGACAGA
>CALSBV010010288.1:4248708-4270309 GCA_943590825.1 Bovichtus diacanthus
AGATAGATAGACAGACAGACAGACAGACAGACAGACAGACAGACAGACAGATAGATAGATAGAATCTTGGACGGTTGCCGTTTCTTTAGCTACTTACTGAGGTAAAGTATGTTACGGGGACTTGCTCTTTTCCATCTGTGATGGTGTAGAAAAGCATGTCTTCCACTCCAGAGCTGGGGGACTTTGAACAACCATTCCTGATGGAGTGAAGATTTGAACTTTCAAAAAAAGAGGAAAAACAACCATTTGTGCGTGCTTTTCACCAACACAGGGCTACAGAAGACATAGCTTGAAATGATCATTTCCTCTAAAATCGCTAATTAAGACTGTCACCCAGCTGGGTCAATCATGCAAAAATAATCTGCAAGTAAACTGCTAATGTCACTATTATGTGTCCTATATAAGAAACAAGATACAATGTAGATACATTTACAGATAAGTTAGCGTGACAAAACAAAAACCTTGATTTTTTTTTTTTGTACATGTGTTATGATTTTTAGGACTGTTTCTGCAGGTTATTTGTTTTCCTCTCTCTATTAAGGTTTTTTACAGGTGCACTTGCAGTTTGTATACAGGGGATTTGATGTCTCTGAAGCTCTGTTGGATTCCTCAAATCGCTTTAAAACCCGCCACATCAAAGTGCTGATACCAAATTATAGCTGACACATGCTGGTAACTGACACTCGGTCTGATCTGACCACCTCTGAAGCAGTTACTATTAATAGACATGTGTCCTAATATATGGCTGAATCCACACCAGCAGCACACTCAGGTGTTGAGACTGAGCTCTTTATCACACACAGAGACTTACATTTTGAGTTGGAAATGATCCAAGTGTGTCGGCGGTGGTCGCTGGGACATTGTTGTTGTTGTTTTCGTGCCCAGACAACACGCTGGCTGGATGATGAACACCTTCCTCGCCGCATCTGTGTTTTTGACGACCAGTTGCACGGAGCTGGAGAGACGCAGCGCCCTCAGACAGTGCATGGCTCCTCACAAAGCCGCTCTGACAGCTTGATTGACGGTGAAGAATACAGCAGATAACGCTCGTGCTTGGTTTTGTAGAGCTGTTATCCGGCGGCTCCTGCGAGGTCACTGACAGGCTGAAGTTTTGCTGCCTTCACGTGTCGTCGGGAATTTTAACGCTTACGACTCCTGAACTTTTCTTTCGCTAAACTTAACCGAAACGATAGGGTAAAGCGTGCATTGTTAAAATCTGTGGTGGAAAGTAACTAACATTTATCCAAGTACTCTACTTAAGTACAGTTTTAAGGTACTTGTACTTTACTTGAACAGGCTATGTACATTTTCTGTGAAACCTTCTTTATAGCCTACTTCTACTCGAAAAGAGGAAAATACAGTAGGTTTCTTTTTACTCCACAACATGTATGAGATCATTATCGTAACTAGTTACTTTGCAGATTCAGATTAATAACACCAAATATTATCAAGAAATAGTGTATTATTATGGATATAGATAAGACTTTATTTACGCTACTTGTAAGTAGGCCTATATATAGAAAGTCTATATTTAGCTAAAATAAATAAAAGCTCCACCTTTAATATATGAATCATTAAGGTAATGTAAATATCAATCCATCAATAATTATAATTCAATAATTCACATCAATTTTTCTGAAATGGCCCATTCTCCATAATACGTACTTTCACTTTTTGGACTAAAAGTACATTTTGATGCTAATACTTCTGTACTGTACTTTACTTAAGTTCAAGTCATGACTCTTACTTGTAAAGAGTATTTCTACACTGTGTTATTGCTACTGTTACTTAAGTAGAAGATCTTAGTACTTCTTCCACTACTGGTTAAAATAATCAGTGATATGCCTGATATTCAGCACGTTTATACACTTCAATATACATACAGTATCTCTGCAACACCTTACTTAAAAGTAATAATAAACTTGATACTAGACACAGTCTTTATTAATCTCCCAACATGCACCATAAAGTGAAAAGTAAAAATGTTTTTACGACGGGTACTTGAAAGCATCAGGAAGGTCTATATCTTAAATTACAGGCATGCCACCTCATGTGGCAGCTGTCCCTTGACTGACAGATACAGTAGCCAATCAGGGGCTAGCATTTCGGAGAGCAGAGGTCTGCCATGAGAACTTTAAGGGTGTGAATCAGGATAGATTTAACTTTTTGTTACCAAATAATTCAGTATTACGAATGAAAAATACAGTAGAACTTTTTTAATGTTTAATTATTTATTATTATTATTATAATTTTATTTATTTATTATTATTTATTTAAAGAAAGCAGTTCTTGGTAAAATCATAACATAACCCCAAACCTGCCACTAACTACTGTATTCAGGGTTTTGTTTCAGTGTGAGAAAGCCGTTGAGCAGTTGTGTAACAACACATGGCCCAACAAGTTTATTATTACATCACCGACAGCTGAACCTGTTTAGTACATTCCTTCCTTCAATGGCTTAACTGATAACTAACTCAACTGATAATTTATATGAACTGTGAGCAACAAAACATGTTATCACGACAAATAAAAGTGAATTAAATGTGAGTGAACATAAAAGTGTGTGTAACAGGTTCTTTTTTTAACATCTTACACACATAAAAAAGACAAAACTACACAAAAAGTGTATCAATCCAAAAAACATGGGTGATTTAAATGCTTGTATCAGTCTGGGATGAATATATTTATATACAATACATAACCTTTCAATTGGTTTTTAATAGACTGACACAAACTATTATACTATTTAGAGAATAATGCATAATAGTGACCACAAAATGCTTTCTTATGTGCAGTGTTTTTACAAAACATTATTTGAATTTTAGCACCACCTGGTGTATTTTCAATATTCCAGAATATGAACTGATGTTATTTATATAATAAGAAGCAGGACTGATCCTAATGCTGGTAAAGCTTTGCCTGTTCTAGTGTTTTTGAATTTCAAAGTGTGTCTTCATACGAAAATACCAACAAAATGTCTAAAATCATTAACGCAATGGCATCAAGCGTCTTTGAGTATCTAGAAAAGCGCTATATAAATTAAATGTATGATTATTATAATTATAATTATTATTATTACCACAGTATATCACAATGTTATGGTTGAAAATGCTCCTGATTTTCAGAGCACAGGTTTCATCAGCCCCAGGCTCATAGAGTGTGTCTCACCCCATAGTGGAGCAACAATTGTAAACACATGAAAATCCCGACACATGTTTTCATTTATACATCTTTGTTCAAATCCAACAAGTCTGTTTAGAAACGACCATGATGTGGCTGCACATTGTTGTTTGGAAACGTTTTTTAATGAAGCTTTTTGCTATTTCTTTTATTAGTGTCCACGTGAAGCAGATCATTGCCTTCTGAGAGTTTCTTGATGGTAAAATCCTGTTTATTTCAGCCTCTGGTGGTTAACAGCATCCATATCAAGGAACATAAATAACAGTGTCAAAAGGCACAGCATAGTGTTAACAAACAAAACAATAATTAAAAATGAAATGTATACAATACAGTTTCATTATTTTCTCTCATATTGTCTAAATGTCTGACGTTGGGAAAAAAAATACTTTTACATGGCAGATTATGCACATATATCAGAACGATGGCCGATGTAGATAAGGAACACGGGTATTTTGAAAGTCAAAAGATTCATTTAGTCAAGTCAACGTCTGCACTGCATCAAAATGACATGAAAATACATAAAACGGCTGTTAACTTTAAAGACATTTCTTCAAAGTCATCATGAGTTACACGCTCTTTGACGGGCGAGGCAGCACCAGCTTCAGCCCGATGTCAACTACACAGGAAGGCATGTAGGAGAGGGGGATCCAGATAAGCTTGGCATCCCAGCCGGGGCTGTATCTGGTGCGTGGGTAGGCAGCGGTCAGAGCGTGCTCCATGCAGCTGGTCACCTTGGTGAGGTCAGTGTCGCAGATAGCGTTCATGATCAAACGCTGGACCTTGATGTCTGAAAATGAGAATCAATAAAAAAAAAAAAAAAGAAGATATTTAGTGCATACAACTTAATAATCTAAAGTGCATTTTTCTTGACTTCACCTCCAAATTGATGTATTGAGTGAGATTTGTGATATTTTAAAGTCCTACATTTCCTAATGAATATTGTTTTTTTTTGTTTGTTTTTGTGACTGTTATGTTGCCTTCTGTGTCAATAAATTCAATGTGACTTTTATTTTGAAATACAGAAAACTATGAACGTTTGCCACATTTTGGCACTCATTGCTACTTCGGGGCCAATTTTCAAAATCATTATCAAACAATCCCATTTCAATGTGACTTTAAAGCTCATACTATAATTTAAAAACATCACAGGGTCCAGTATAGGAATGAGATTGTAAGACATAAAATCAACATACGAACATAAAACAGATACAGATTTTTGTATTTTTATCCCACATTTCAAATAAACCTGTGAAATGATGCTTACTCATAGTTTGCATGATGAGCCCGTCTATAGATTAGCGGTCTACTTACATTTATCAAGGTACTTGTCTCCATAGCTGGCTTTTACTTCAGGGCTGAGCTGGTTCCACAGGCGATGCAGCTCCCTCTCGAGGGGGTCGAGACTTGTCACTGCGGTCTTGAAGAAGCCCGGCTCAATGATGCACACATTGATTCCAAAGTAGTTTATATCTCTCCTGAAAACAGAAATGTCAATAGCAATAGCATCGCACATGACAGTTCACAGTATTATACAAACATCGGAGCTTGAAACGAGTTTCTTACACCGGCTGCAACCTTTTGCAATGAACCTTTTATATTATACATGGGATTAATAGCTTGAGTGTAAGAATTGAAAACACAATAGTACATCCAGTAAAAAAATGCAGTAATCCTGTCTGGTCTCATGAGCCACTATTTGTCTATCTGGCATATGTTGAGGCAGTTTTCTTTCTGTATTACTGCAATTTGTTGGATGGAATGTGTTTTATTGCTCTTAATTGGTGTTATTGTTTGTCTTTCATATAACAGAATAGGTTTAATATAAAACCCTGTCTGCAAACCAAATCTCCTTCATAGTACAATGATGAAGTGAAGATTATTACATGAAGGACTAGTTGTTCTCATGATTAGAATATAGGTCTTACTAAAAGTGAGAGAGAAAGAGGATTATTGAGGATTTGGGGGAGTTTGTGATTTCTCAGTCAATAACAATAAAGGCCAACTTGCTCCAAACACACGCTTTCTTTTAGTTTAATAACGCAACCAGGTTGTTATTGTCGGCTCTTATCTGATGAGGTTGTGTAAGACTTACCTGAGGCAGTCAGAGAAAGACTCCACTGCAAACTTGGAGATGCAGTATCCACCACCGTTGGCAGCCACCCGGCCCAACACCGATGCTACGTTCACGATACGGCCGTGAGCCTTTTTGACGAGGGGCAGGAAGGTCATCGTCATGCCAATCACTCCATTCATATTGACTCTCAGTGTGCTGTGGAAATCCTCCACTTTCATCCACTCTGAAGGGCCCATGGGTAATGAGCGTCCAGCATTGTTCACAATACCCCAAAGTCCTACAAATGAAAGGAAATGAAAGACAAAAGGTGGAAGAAAATTGTTTTGTGTTACACATCTAACATCTCATATTTAAATAACGCAGCACGATCTCTCACCCATATCGCCGACTTCCTTCTTGGTCCACTCCATGGCTTTATCGATGCTGTCCTGACTGGTCACATCCAGCAGGACAGTCTTCAAATAAGGCCCCGCCACCCTCTTCAGGTCATCAGCTCCCTTTTCTGTGAGACAGCCGGCCAGCACGTGGAAACCTTTTCGATCAAGCTTTTTACACAGCAGGTTTCCAAACCCAGTGTCGCAGCCGGTCACAAACACATACTTGTTACTGATGTCCTCAATCTCCAGGCTGTCTCTGTACAGCCACACGATAATCCACAGCACCACAAAGGTGGCACTGATGTATAACCAGGCATTTTCCCTGAAAGAGAACAGAGAGGTTTGGACAAAAGAGGAATGCATGTATTGGACTTTAGGATACTATTCTAGATGTGGACGCGTGGAGGTTATAAGATTAGGCTACAGCTGCCAAATTACTGCCCAAAACGTAGTGTAGCGTTGGTAATTCTTACCCTAAAAGGTCGTAGACAAACTGCATGTCCATGCTGCTTCCAGGATTAGAGGTGGATCTTTGGTCACCTGGAGGATTTAGCACTTTCTGAAAAAACATGTTGAACAAATGTTACTCGGTATTGACATGGCAAACTGCTAAATCTGATTTCTCAGGAGTGGAATAGAAAGTATATACACAGACTTATTTCAGGAATCCTCATAACCAAATCCCTACTCGATTTCATAATATTTAGGGTTTATTGAACCTTTTTGATAACTATGGGATACAATAAGAGTTTGTTCTCAGAGGGCCTTAGATGAGAGGCTTGTAATACAGAACTGCTTTGGGCACATGAGAAATATTTGGCTAATACTCTTATGGAAGGAAGAAAGGCATTTTTAAGGGAGGGGTACCCGAGGGGTGCATTGTTTTGAAGCATAAATGTAATGCCTGTGACGGAGCTGCTTAAGCTGCTCATTGCTGAAAACCAATTAGTTTTCTGGCTTATTAGTGAGAAAAAGATACTTCTATGGGTTATGTTATCCAAGATATTAAAATTTCCTGCAGACTTATAAGATAAGATACAGTACCAATACTGTTTATGTTGCCATGAGAGAATTAATAATAATTCATCCTGTAAAATCAGTTTAATCTAATTAAATGTAGTTTGTCACCACTAGTGAATATACACTGAGAAATGTACCCTTAAATATTCATATAAGTCAACACAATGTGATCAGGTAAAACTACCCAAACTTAAAACCTCAATTACTGTTCGCTGTAAGCCTTTGTTATAATCATTTAAACTGATCGTTTCATGGATTAAATTACACTGTGATACATTCGCAACAGGAAATTGTGATCATCATCAATATTAAAGAGATTATTCAGTAGAGAAAAGATGAGAGCAGGCAAGAAAGAGGAAGTGCTTTGTTGTAATTCAATGGTGAGAGAGATAATTATATAAAAACTATATTATCCTACCTTTTCCTCTTTTACAAGTGATGGATCTCTAGAAGTTATCCGTCCGCTTCCTTTTCCCTTTCAGGTTATTCTTCTGTCTTAACTCAGAGGGGCTGGTCAGAGACTTTATCCCTTTGGTTTATCCCTTAAGACAAGTCCGCAATTGGTAATCCCCAATCCATAACAACTTGGTTTGTGCATGTGTGTGTTTAAAGAAAAAGAGTTGAGAATTACAGACTACACCGAGAACTTTCTGTACACAATGTGAACTTGGATATCAAAGTTTTTGTGATTTTTTTTAGCTATTCCAACTTCTCACAGTGTATTTTCTACTGATACATTATATCAGGTTCTTTCAAGTATTCGACATGAAATCTTGTTCCTTTTTTAGGACCTGGTGGTTCTTAGGGTATACAGTAGAAGTATTTGTGTTTTAAGAGTGTTAAAGCAAACTTAGAATAATCCCACGTGTAAAAGCCTTTGCACACTCAAAAATTTGTATAATCTCATTGGCTCATTCAGTGCACTGACCTATTATATTAGTTTTAAAGCTTAAACAATGTATGCAGTATACTACTATTGTACTGTATATTGTATTGTGGTTTATCAATGCATTAATTCAACAACACCCTGGTGCAATAAGAACAAGTATTTTGTATTAATGTGAATTTGTATTAACTATTGCTATAAAAGCTATAACTTTCCTCTTTTGTCAAAATCTTGGCTTAGATAAATATATATTTTTACACTATGAGCATGAAGTAAAATTCCTTCTTTTTTTTACACAGAAAAAGTGAAGTGCAAACTAGAGGATGAAGGGTGTTAACTAGTTATTGACACTGGTTTTCTATCCTAATAATACGCAGTGAATTGCAGTTGATTACCAAACACGGCTGATATTACATGAACTCAACAGACACGTGCGTCATGACACAACTTTCCTTTAAGTCACACGCTCCATGGATTGTCCAATCACCCTGGCTAGGCAAATCTTTATCCAATTATTGTGTGTTTAGTGGTAGTAGTAGTAGTTTTGTTGCAGAACTTTGTCCCCAAATTTTAAAAACTTGAATGTCTAATGTTATTACTGTACTTTGTCATTCTGCCTTTAGCTTTTGTAACGGTCATAATTAAACCATCAGCCAAACTCCAATCCTTGACCCGGAAGTCCTTTACAACTACAACGTTTCCTGAGCGTCAAACATTTGTTAAATTCTTACAATCCTTTATTCAAGTGCACATCTCCCAGCCTGATTTTTCATATTTCTTTTACACTTGTTAAGATAACATTTAATCTTTTCCTGACCACTAGTGACACAAACTGTGGGTATAAACATCCTCACAAGAGGATCCCTATTTTAGTAAGCCTGCTCATTTTTCCTTATCCTTTTTAGTTAATACCATAATACCTTACTGTATGTTTATATACACTTTAGTGCTAGATTACATTTACCTTGAATAGAAAACACACACATGCATTCTTTTTTTTTTACTTTATTAAAAATAATATTCCATCACTAAATGTTAACAAAACTTAAAGTTAAGTTGTGAGATAATCACTGTACATAGACATACTGTAAATTCATAAGCATTGACATACATCATTTAGGTATCAGGTGCTGAAAAGAAGCCTTCCCATAAAAAGCTTTTAGAGTATTTACTGACAAGGAGACAGGTGGCAATGTGTCTGTGGCCCCTTAAACCTACAACAACAAGAAGTACGTTTTTACATGCGACCCCTTCAAAAATCCATAATGAAAAAACTTTGCTCCCCCCGCCCCCCCCGCCAAGTATTCAATCACTGATCGCCAACAATGTTTAATTGAAGTCACTACAAAATAGACGTTAGACCTACTTCAGACTTTGAACATTTGTCTGAACAAAGTAACCATCAGCATTATCCCACTCAGACGAGCACGCAGACAAGCAAAGCCATCGCTGCTTGCATCTCTGCTAATAGGAGTCAGCTGGGTTTTCTGTTTCATTCCAGCGTGTTTAGTTTCAGCTATAAATGTCCCACCATGAAGTTTATGAGGAAGCAGACTGAAGTTGACCTTTGTGAACGTACTCCAGAGCTGTGGCGATGGTCCTCATGTCCATCTCAATACTGCGGGCCCAATTCTCCACATCCCCAATTTCCTGTAGAAAAAAAAAAAGAAGAAAAAAAAAGAAGAGTATAGAAACAGAATTAGTATCTCGACTGTGTACATCGACCAGCAACATGCACGCTTTACACATTCCCAGGCACCTGTTCTTCCCGTCTCCCCTGGGAGGATGATAAAAGCTGGATAATTGTAGAGGGAGTGGAAACTCATTGATGAATTGCTTTTACCACCTGTCTAATCCGCTCAGATCAAGGACCTGTGTCAAGGCCCTTGAATGAAACTAATCTGCTTTTAGTAAACCTGGTTAATCAACTGTACGTTTTAATTAGAGCTGCCACCATTAGTGGATTTATCAATTACTCGATTGACATAAAAAAATTAATCCGCACTATTTGGATAATTAATTAATTGGTAAAGTCATTTTTCATGCAAGAATAGCAGTAAATGCTGTTTTTAGCCTCTTATAAATAGGGATATTCCCTGCTTTTCAGTTTTAGAACATTTTTAACTGAATATCGCTTTGGACCTTAAGCAACACATGTGACATTAACACTTAGTCATATTACTAGTATAATGTAAGAGGGTCACACATAATTGTGAACCCACTCATATTACGTTTACCTTTCAACTTAAATAAATGTGATACTGACTGCAAGTGCTGCTATTTGATATATGCTATTAGGGACCTCGTGTCCTTTACAGAATCCAACTTTGCAAATAGCAATACAAAGTAAGGTTACTTATTGATTTGACAGCTGCAGACTTCTGAAACATGAAAAGGTTAAACAAAGTTGATGTGGCATATAAGAAGATTACGTGACAGAAAAGCTTTGTTTTTGGATTCTTTTCTTGCTCGACAGAGTGTGCCCTACCTTTAGGGCCTGATTAAAACCCTCCACCATACTGATCCACTGAGCAGTTTGTTTGGAGAACTGGCTCGCCTGCACTTGGAGAGTCTTCACCTCATGGTCGAGCTTACGCTGGTTTACGTAGGCCTGGGCAACTCTAAATGAAAACAGGAAACAACAATGAGAAGCGCTTGGTGTAATTAATACATGAAAATATAGCATCATGTATAAATATATCCATTGGGGTGTGAGTGTAACATTTTATTTGGTCGTCCAACGTCTAAGTTATTAATCTCTATTTATACTGAAAGCATATTGTAATATTCAAACAAGATTAAATCTTACCAAGTCACTAAAGGATTTTGGTCATAATCTTTCTCATAAAAGGAGCAGCATAACAATGGTCTTTGCATAACAACTCATGTTCTTTAAGCTGATTGTCTTAGTTTAATCACAACTTTTAAAATGTTAACAATCTTAACATACTATTTGTGCTTGTGTCACAACCATGCTAAGAATAGATTGCTATATTTTTTTGGCTCAGAAAGAGGTGTTGGTGGGTCAGCTTGACTAAAATACTGTATGTAGTGGAAACCATGGTACCTAAAAAAAAACCTGTGACTTCAAGGAACATGTAGTAGCACCTTTCAAAACTACCATTACAACGTGCTTCACCATCAAGTAGTGCATATGCCTTAATTCAGGAGGAGTAATTGAGTATTTACATTTTCTGCTACTTTATATTTCTACGCCACTACATTTCAGAGGAGGGATATATTGTATTTTTCACTTCACAGCATGTATTTGATATCTAGTTACTACTAGTTACTTTGCAGACTCAGATGAACAAGAACAAAATACAAATCAACAAATAAATTATGATTAATCATTAAAGGTTACGTTAATACTTTATTGATTCCCAGGGGAAAATGCACAAGCTACCCAGCCTTATATAAAGTATAATTACTTTATGATGCCTACCTTTAACGCATGCAACATTAAAGTGATGGAAACATTAATGCATCAGTAGTTATACTTCAACAATATAATATGCATGATCTGAAATGAGCTATTCTGCATAATGAGTACTTTTACTCTTGATACCTTAAGTATTTTAGATACTAATACTTGTGTACTTTTATTAACTTGTAACGGAGTATTACTACACTGTGGTATTGCTACTTTACTTAAGTAGAAGATATGAGTACATTCAACTACGTCGTGTAACAACAGGATGTCTGCTACACCTCAGTATGTCTGCTACACCTCAGGATGTCTGCTACACCTCAGGAAGACAAACAAAGAGACAGCAGGGGGCTAGCAGCAGCATTTTCATACCCAACATTGAGGTGGTCTACCAGGGCTTCTGTCAGACAGGTGGCAGCAGAAATAGCTTCACGCCTGCGTCTCTCTGTGCAAGTAAAAACATTATCACAGACAAGTAAATCATCAGTACTGTGGTGGACCTGCGGGGCCTTCTGACACGACCCCATCTGCTTTGTTTTTAGCATCTGTTAGCACGATAGCTAGCCAGTCACTCACCCTGCTGCTCCTTCCGCTCATTTTGCTTCGCCTGATGCTCCTTCAGCAGACGAGACAACATCTTCAGTGGTCGTTGAGACTGATTAGCGAATGTTTTTCTTTTACTTTTAACTAGCTGAATAACATATTTTCCATAAATAGAGACGTGGGTGATGCTATCAGCTGACTGCTATCACGAGATCAAGCTCGAGGACTACAGGAGTGGGCGTGGCTAAAGGCGTTTCGCCTGCCGCCATTGATCATCATTAATGTAATGTTGTTATGTTTGTGTTATTAATTAACGCGGTGTAGGAATCAGACCAGATGCTACAGTGAATGTTAATACACAATTTAAAGGCATGTAGGGGCTTTTCAAAATCCTTTAATTATGAACAGTTGTTTTATTGATGTCAATATAAGTTTCTACGTCATGGCATTTTAGCCTTCAAAATAAAAGTTTAAATAATTAAAAACAATACTATTACTACCACTACTACATAAATAATATCTAAACAGTGAAGTCGAATAGTTTCAAAAAGACAAGATTGTTCAATAAAATCACATAATATTACACAGACATATCCAATTGGCAAGAGAGGAGTTTTGAATGGGACACATGTATGACTGAGTACAGAGGCCATACTGAACTGCTTTATTTACCATACAGTCTGGTGACACACTGGCAATACTGTACCATTAATCACTAATGTAAGTGATACAAGAGACAATATTGTGCTCAATTTGCTTAAACCATCATACACATATTATATTTAAACTATTTTTAATGAACAAATCGAAGTAACTTTGCATTTAACTTATCCTAGTATTAGGAGCAGTTGTATCAGTGCAGTGTGGGGTGCTCAAGGACACCTCTGCAGCACACAGGAGGTGAACTGGTACCTCTCAGTCCACACTCCATACTTGGTCCGATTTGGGGACCAGCGACCCTCTGGTTCCCAAGCCATGTCCCTACTGACTGAGCAACTGCCGCCCCAAGATAAAATATGACAAATAAAATAAATTGAGTGATTGATTGATACACTTCAAATTAGCTACTGAATTTGTAAGTCAGATCTATGCAACAGTTAAGTCAGACAGATCCATCTTCATGAAAACAGAGACAACTCCATCCACTGATAAGAAGCTAGTTAGTGGACTTTTAAGTTTGGAGAGTTTTGTCAAACTAATATTTGCAATGCCAGCAATACTTTCTTGTTTAAATTGTGCAGAATGCGTGGCTGCATTTTGCCATTTAAATTATACTTGTTGTATAGCACAGTTTGTGTGCAAAAAAAAAAGAGATAAGTCAATATTTGGGTGCTGTACCGTTATACCATTTTATTGTGAAAACTCACACCGGAAAAGCTGGTCTTGTTCTGGCTAGCGGAACACAGGGCTGTGCTGATGGCAGGCAGCTACCTGTCAACAAGCTAGGCATAGCTGAAACCGAAGTCCGGTGGGCCCTTTATCGTCTGCTTCTTGTCAGGTATGGTTATTTTGCCTTTCACTGAATGCAAGAAAGGTGTGAGATTTGTTCGATTTAGCGATCGAAGCGGCTCTAGGTGCCTGAGTGTGTTAGCATAACTAACGTTAGTTAATGCACGGTTAGCTATAGCTTCGGTGTTCAGGACGTCGGCTAACAAAGTTGCCCCAGGTGGTGAAACTTCTCAGTTTCTCTCAGTTATTCACAAAAAAACATTACCATTATAACCAATAATACATCTTAGCAATGTAACAGTCGAAACCGTTCCCCTACGAAAGCCTAGAAGTTGTCTTGACAACAAATCTGCTGCCGGCTAACCCCCTGCTAACCTGACAGATAAAGCTATTCAGCTACAGTTGTACGTTACTACCTTCATGTTGCAGATAGCAGGGAACACGTAACCTCTTTGACAACTTTACCTTACTGTCCGATATACTCGACATTAAATTATATTAACCTATCCCCCTTGTATAGCATTGGAATACCTACTTCCTGTCAAAGGATATTGTCAAAGATTAGCAAACAAGGTTTAGTGGGATTTAATTTAGCCAAGTTAAGGATGGGATTTTCCATTATGGAAGGTGCACGGCAGTTTCTTGAAATAGCTAAGATTAAACTAAGTCACTGGTAACGTGCATTTAAGTGCAGTGTGTATGCCTGCACACTAACATTATCTAGTTATATCTATTATAGAGTGTGTAGAGTTGTAACATAATACTGTGTACGATGAGTAAGACAGCCAGGCAACAATTAAACGAGGTTGCCTTTCAGTGGGACTATACAGTCGAATTTATATTTAAAGGTGTGCACATTTTAGTTTAAATATAAAAAAAAAAGCAAATTTATCTGAAATGTTTAACCTAGCTTCTTTTTGGAGAGAAAAAAAAAAAAAAAGGTTATATCTTTGATTCGGCATTACTACAAACATACCCTTTCAATGTCTCAGGATACCTGAAACTATCATACATACGTTTTTGCTTTTGTGGGATGGCCTCATCGATCCATACTTGCTATTGTATGTAAAGCCAGGCTATATTTTCCACTGACTGTAGCAGCCTAATAGCCTGATCACTCTGCATAGAGTGTCTCATGTTTACATCTGATGTCACTGGTTGCAGTTTTTGCAGGTCCTTTCAGTGTAGCCAAACAAGGCTGCAGTGTTATGGATGAACCATGAAGGCCCAATTACAAGTCACCGGTAAGTTATCAGTTATGTTTGTGAGGTTTGAGCAAGCTTGTCTCTCAACAAAACTTAGAAACATTGATACAAGTTGTAGTGTTTAAAATTGTTTGACTTTGGTCTTAGTGAAACAATGCCTTAAGAGCTGTCACTGACATGAATGCATTATTGAGTTGAGTACAGGGAGGCTGCAGGAAGCCTTTGTTCATATTTATATGTTCATGGTATTTGCAAGTTGTTGCATCTTTCCTAAATGCAATTCTGATCAAATCTACTGAAAGCTTAATTATATTTCCTACAATTTCACTGTGGTGTTTTCTCCTTTCTAGTGCTTTCAGCCAAGCTGAAGGAAAACAAAAAGAACTGGTTTGGTCCCAGCCCTTATGTTGAGGTGGCCGTGGATGGCCAGTCAAAGAGGACTGAGAAGTGCAACAACACGCACAGTCCCAAATGGAAGCAGGCGGTCACAGTGTGAGTACGACTGTTGTGTTTGTCATCGCAGAGAAATCCGTTTAACAAATAGCAGATTGATGATTGGATGATGTGCGAGTTGTTGATAGAAATATTAATAATTTGACATAAATGCATACATACAACATTGGCAGTATTAGCAAACATCTATATTTTAGTTGTACGTTGTAAGTGTAGAATCGACGTTTGTTGACAAGTAAGTCTGTTATCTGGCGCAAACGTACTTGACTGGGAATTTGGTGATTGTGTCAGTAAGGGTAAACTAAGTACTTGGAGGGTATATTCTAAATGCACATGATTTAAAAAATAGTAGGTGAGTTCACAAAGTCCATGCGCCCAACACTTACTGCTTTACCAAGGTTGCTGTGCCATTGAAATAGGGCCTAGTGTGTACACATAAGTAAGTAACTGGTACGACTAATGACCCACCTCAGGGGTATTTTATTAGTAAAGCTCTGTAGCATTAATTATAAGAGCTCTTCTTCTTAAAATCATAGATTGCACCAAATCTTAAAATGTGTTTATTTTTAGCACCCCCAAGCCCAAACATAGAAACGCAAGGAAAGGCCTTTATACTTAATATATGACTTTAATGATGAATTAGATAACAGAAATAAAACAGATTTGTTCAGAAGCCATAGCTTTATACAGCGGACCTTTCCCCGATTTTAGAAAAAAAAGTTTGATTACAAAAATCGTCCTTGAATGATTTTTTTCACAGCTCAACCATGAATCCTTTCCGCATTAATGCAGATCCTTCTTAATCTTTTTCTCCGGTGTTGATCTAGTTATTTTCTCACTTTTCCACAGAATTGTGACTCCGGTCAGCAAGCTGATCTTTCGTGTTTGGAGCCACCAGACGCTGAAAGCAGACATCCTGCTGGGAATGGCCATACTAGAGATCAGGGAGTCCCTTAAGGCTAACGACCTGAAACGTGAGTTTGCACTTTTGTGGCAATCTTGTGTTTTTCTTTAAAAATAAGTCAATCAAACAACTTTGTGCTATACATCTTAACATCACAAGGCTATTTTGTACTTGTACTTTTATTTTTCATTTAAACTTTGAACATGGAAAGCATGTGTTTTCTAAGGAGCTAATATTTCTAGGCTCTTGAGGTTGATTCCCACAGAATATTATGAGTTATTCAGGACAAAGATCCCACCACATGGCTTATTTATTTTAGGATAATAAAACATTGTATCCCTTGTAATCTCACTTTCAGTATTCATTTTGTATGTCTATGTCTATCAGCGGCATATTATATTTGGCAGATGTTGCACACATTGTAGACTCTGCACACTTGTGTAAGAGTGCATATCTGCAGTTGTTTGTTATGAGAATGATTTATTGGGCTTTGATAAGCTTAACAACCAACATGCACAGTACTCACTAGGTTCTCTTTTGCCTGGAATACAGGTCTGTGTTTACAGCCTAATATAATGGCTCAGCATGCTGAAACCATGTGACATAAAAGTCTGGCCCATATATATATATATATACATATATATACATATATATATCTATATAGCTTCTTGCTTTTTATTTGCCAATACTAAACACGATTCTGAAAACCTTCATAGTAGCCCCTCGAGGCTAGGCCGCTTGTTACACCCCATGTGACTAAAGTGGTTTGAGCTGACGCAGTGACACTGCCAACTTTAGAGCCCCATACACTCACTAGCAGGGCTAAGAACGGTAACTAAAAACCTTGAGAATGAGACGATTATTAAGGTCGAGTGAGGTGGACCCTACTTGGGTATCGGATTATGCATTGGGAAAAGTACATTCAGGGGCAATTTCTAGCGTAATTTGCTTTCATTTTGTTGTGATTGGTCAATGCGAGTGTTTGTACCTGAGGTGTGACGTCAGTCTTGCAAACCTTAAGCACCTGTTTAACTCTGTATTCTGTTCCCTCCGCAGTATGTGAGATGGTGCAGACACTGCAGCTGTGCTCTGACAGAGACCCTCGGGATGTTGTAGGTGACCTGTCTGTCTGTCTGGACGGCATGCAGGTAGACCCAGAAACCTTTGCATCGGCAGAGAGAGAACATGGTAAGGAACTACACAAGCCCAGCAACAATGCACAGTTATGCAGAATTCTATTAATTCAGCTGTGAGAGATTTTCCTTTTTTTTTTGCCTTGTCATAGTTAGTTTGACAGTCATCAATGTTTGTGGAAATGGCTCCTGATCAGAGATCTTTATAGAGCGTGGCTGGTACATTGACCAACTTACTTATCACAAATATATAAAGATTAGTGCACAGTATGCGTCAGCTCTTGAGCAACAAGTTGTGCAGAAATGCCAAATATATGTTTGAGGTAATTGGCCATTACATACTTTATTCACCAGAGTGCACTAACAAGTGTATTTTTTTTACTTAAAAACATATTTAAAAATGTTTTTATGTATACAGCCCAATATCACAAATCACAAATTTGGCCCATGGGGCTTCACAATCTGTCCAGCATACGACGCCCTCTGTACTTAGCCCCTTGCGGCGGATAAGGAAAAACACCTACATAACACTTACATATCTTGGTCACAATTCCTAAATAACCAACTGTTGCAGTAACATCCCAAGTTTACAATTGACATAAATGTCGTCTTTTTCTCTGTCATTCTAGCTACTGTTCCAAACGGAGATACAAGGCAAAATGGAGACACTGGCAACAGGTTCAGTGAACTTTTTATTTATAGTCCTGTGTGTGTTTACCTAAAATACTCATTGTATACCTGTAGAATAACTTGAGAAAATATCTTGATCCCCAGGTCAAGCAGAGACACATCTCCCTCCAGTGACTCAGAGGAGTGGGTTATTGTGCCCAATGGTCATCCTGTCAATGGTACGGGTTCTCCTTCCCGATCTCCAGGTGGCTCCAACGCCTCGCGTCCTCCCAGACCAGCCCGACCTCCTCCTCCTACGCCTTGCAGACCTGCAGCCTCACCAAGTAGGAAAAGCACAAGATATCAAAGACTTCTAATTATTACTAACTGCGTGTGTGAAATGACTGCAATCAAAGCAAACGCACCACAAATGAATTCACAAACTTAAAGGTTCTCTTCTCTGCCATCCTCCCACTCCTCTCCGCAGCCTCTTCTAGCAGTTTCTCCCCGAGTGAGCTGAGTGAAGGTCCAGCTTCCGATGGCTCATCCCAGGCGTCAGCTAGTGGGTGTTCAAATCAGCAGGATGAGTCAGGAGCAGGAGCTGCAACAGCAGGTTCTACACAGACAGCAAGTGGACCCAAACCAGGGACCTCTGCCTCAGCAGCTCCGGCCACAACAGCCCCCAGAATCGCACCCATAAGCAACGGCCCCTTACCACCAGGGTAAAAGCCGGTCACTACACTTGGTTCTGCAAGTCTCCACTGTAGCCACGGTTAACAGACATATTAGACTGCAGCCTTAGAAATATGAGTGTGTTGTTATTGTATTATGTAGCAAGGCTTTAGGTATTTTAAAGGCAGAGTGAGTAGTTCCTAAAAAAAACAAAACATTGTACAGACTCTGCCTCTATTTTTTTCCTTTTTCTTTTTATTAAACGTAGCGACCAGGTGCCAGATCGTAAGCGCTCATCCAAGAGAAAGCTACGAAAATGGTGGACACAGAACCCCCCCCGCAAATAAAGCTAAAACGAGAGTGAATCTGGGGCTGGCGAGCACCCTAACCGTGGTTAGGTGGTGTGCGCTTCTGGTGTTGTTGAGCCGGGGATGGGGGGGGGGAACTTTAAATGTTGTGTTTACAGACCGCAAACAAATAAATCCTACTCATTCTGCCTTTTTAAAAAGTTTTATTTTTTTTGTGACAGAATCAGTTTGATCTGCAGTTGTCCTTCATCCAAATCCTGTTTCCTGTTCTCTGTCTTGCCTCACTCCCCCGTCTCTGCAGGTGGGAGCAAAGGGCGGACCAGAACGGACGGCTTTACTATGTGGACCACATTGAGAAAAGGACAACCTGGGAGAGGCCTGATCCTCTGCCTTCAGGGTACCAACACTTGATTCCTATTTTATACTATGAATGCTAACATGATTCTGGCTCTCCTCTGTTGGACTGTGCGATCATAAACCATGATGTCAGATTAGAACAGACCCCTTTTTTCCTGATGCACGCTTAAAGCCTGAAAATCAATCGGGCCCCTTTTTTTCTCTTACTACTTTTTTATCATTCAACTCGGCACTGCCTCCTTTTTATTTTTCCTTTCCTGTAGGTGGGAACGCAGGGTGGACCCGATGGGTAGGGTGTACTATGTCGACCACATAACCCGAACTACTACGTGGCAACGTCCCACGCAGGAGTCTGTGCGTAACTACGAAGAGTGGCAGCACCAGCGCAGCCAGCTGCAGGGAGCCATGCAGCAGTTTAACCAGAGGTTCATTTATGGGGTGAGAACATGGTCTATCTGTCCATGCCTCTGTGTGATCCTATCAATGGATAGCTAATGGCTAGCATGTTTTAAGTCCCATGATTGAGGAACTTTAAAATGCTACATTCATATTACATTTAAACTATGTGACAAAGGCAGTTTCTATGTTGTTGTTGTTGTTTTTAAGACTTGATCAACATGTGTCCATTTCTCTCTCTGACTCAGCTCCAAGACCAGTTGGCAGCCACGGCCAACAAAGAGTTTGACCCGCTGGGACCTCTGCCACATGGTTGGGGTAAATATCACAAAGCATTGGACATTTATTTTGTCTGTAGTTAATGAATGTTTGAAAAACACACAGTAAATGTTTTAAGGACAATTACATTTGTAAAAATTAAACAGGTAATTTGATACTGAATTATATATGTATGTATGTATAAAAACATGTTTTCTTTTTTTTGTTTTTTTTTTTACGTCAGAGAAGAGAACAGACACTAACGGCAGAGTGTACTTTGTTCATCACCCGACTCGGACAACACAGTGGGAGGACCCCAGGACACAAGGGTGAGTGAATGCCTGTGTGTTGTGTCATGTGTATCTTGATACTGTCCTATCTTTTTATTATACTGACTATACTATACAATATTTCTGATTTAATTTAGCTGTAGTTTTTTTTTAATGCCTGTAGGAGGTGCTAATGTGTCAGCCACTTGCTCAGCTCCAGTATTTCTAAAACACGGCAAATCGGTCCTAAAGAATGTAGTGACACACGTGTTATAAATACAAATGAACTACAGAACTCCTGTAGCCTAAGCTGTAATGAGTTACCAGCAGATGGGACAAACGCATGCAAACAATCTTGGAGGTGTGGAAGTAGAGAATGTAGAAAATTGAACATAACAAAAAAAAAACTAAACACATTGATTGGATTCAAACATGATAATTTTTGCAGAGGATAAATGTTCTAAATTGTGCTTAAACTGGATCATTAACAAACTGCTATTAACGTGCTCACAAAGGACACAGCATCTGACTAAACACTGTTTAGTGTCACTAGTTAATGACTGTTGACAGTTTGGAGGAAGCCCTGCTTTTTCCATTTAAGGGCATGTTTGTAACATTTCCTGGATTTATATTCCTGTTTTTAAGATGATGTAATTCCATTGACCTTTGCAATTAATTTAAGATGTACATTTGAGTATGACATCCTGCTGTGTTGTATTTTCTAAATGATTAATAAAAACCTTCATTGAGCAAAACTATGATATTTCCAAGCTCTTGAATTATTTTAATAAAAATATATTGAATATTAATAGCAATCTGAAGAGATGTATCTGAATACCAGACAAAAATATGAAGCGACTCTGATTCTATCAAGACGACCTCAATGATGGGGGAAATTCTGCTCCAGGACAAACATTAAATATTCTGAGGAATGCACACATGTAGCATATGTTGTTTAATATGTTGTATATATTGTGTTTAGATTCATTCTCCGGTTTGTGTATCTTGGTTAGTGGTGCACACTTTCTTCTGTAATTTGTTTATCGCAATTTCGCTGCCAATGTAAATGTTGTGTTTATTTATCTTTCAAACACTGTGTGTGTGTGTGTGTGTGTGTGTATTTGATGTATGTTGCTGTGTATTTGTATTGTTCAGGCTTCTGAATGACAAGCCGCTGCCGGAGGGCTGGGAGATGAGGTTCACTGTGGATGGTATTCCCTACTTTGTGGACCACAACAGGCGAACCACAACCTACATTGACCCTCGCACGGGGAAATCCTCACTGTAAGTCCTTATGTTGGCGTTAACATGCTCAAGTTGAATACACCTCTTACCGGAGGAGCACTCGCTTCAGGTCTGCCTTTTCACAAAACTGCTACTTGTCCAGGAGCTGTAGCCTGAAGATCCAGATGAATTTAATTTAGTCTCTAAAAGCAACCCCTTTCATATTACACAGGGTAATTACATGTAATGCTAATATATACATCTTGACCATTGCAAGAATACATGCATTTAAATCAATTATATACCGTTGGATGATCCTCATTAAGATAATGATGATAAGCCTGATGAGAGCTACCCTAAACGGCATGCTGTAATACAGAGGCAGTGTTATTTCACATCACTTTTCAAGTCATGGATGTGAATAAACAGTGACACACATAACATGTGCAAACATCCACCAAATACGCTTGTTGAATGCACATTGAAAACGGTTGTTCTGGTCTTTTCCACAGGGAGAATGGGCCACAGATAACCTATGTCAGAGACTTCAAAGCCAAAGTGCAATACTTCAGGTTCTGGTGTCAGGTATGTGCTGCACAGCAGGTGTTGAAATGCTTTGTTACCTCACATGATTGTTGTATCTTTCTGTATCTTAATGCGACTCCTTTGTGGGCACTCGTGTCTGTCGTACTTGAATTTGCGAAGATAAAAGTTAATGGTCACTGGTGTTCAAAGCATTCAAACGTTCTAAAATATATATATAATATAAGTATTTGTTTAGCTCTTGTTTTTTACCCTGCCTTCTCTCTCTCTCTCTCTCTCTCTCTCTCTCTCTCTCTCTCTCTCTCTCTCTC
>CALSBV010010288.1:4270319-4282588 GCA_943590825.1 Bovichtus diacanthus
CTCTCTCTCTCTCTCTCTCTCTCTCTCTCTCTCTCTCTCTCTCTCTCAGCAATTGTCGATGCCTCAGCACATTAAGATTAACGTCTCGCGGAAAACCTTGTTTGAGGATTCCTTTCAACAGGTAGTCGCTTCAAAATACTGTCTTCCTTTTCTTTTCTTTTTTTCTCTGATTAACATTATAGCCTTGTTCATGTTTGAGGTGTGTAACTGTTCTTTGTCTACGTCCAAAGATCATGAGCTTCCACCCTCAAGACCTGAGGCGGAGACTGTGGATCATTTTCCCTGGAGAGGAAGGCTTGGACTACGGAGGTGTGGCCAGGTAATGTCGTCAGATTTTTTTTTTTTTTTGTACAATTGCGTGCGTCTACAGTGTGACTCTTAAGGTGTGTTATATTTCATTTGTAGTAGTTTTTTTGACACCAACCAGTCAAACCACTTCCACTTAATTTTTTTTTTTCCTCTGTTTATATTTTTAGGGAATGGTTTTTCTTGCTCTCTCATGAAGTACTGAACCCAATGTACTGTCTGTTTGAGTATGCTGGCAAGGACAACTACTGCCTGCAGATCAACCCTGCCTCCTATATCAACCCTGATCACCTGAAGTACTTCAAGTTCATAGGACGCTTCATTGCCATGGTACCTGCGCAATTTTGTCAACACAATTACTTAGTTTGCAATAAGTACATGAACTCAATGGGATGGTATGATTTCTGGCCCGCATTTTGTGTGGCAAAATGAGGATGATGCAGTATTGTTAACAATCATCTTTTAAATTGTATTCCTATAGATCAGATGTCAAATGTGAGAATAAAATGACACAAATATACATGTATGCTCATAGATGTGCCTTTATAGCTCTGGAAGGAATTAATTAATTTGCTTGGTGTGAATTTTATGACTGATCTCCTCATACTATTAGATTGTCTTTTCTGTTTGGATCTGGCTACTGTTTTTAATACATTTGTTCACCCGACCTGTCCTGCATTGTTCCTTTTCTAGGCCTTGTTCCATGGCAAATTCATCGACACAGGTTTCTCCCTGCCCTTCTACAAGCGTATTCTGAACAAACCTCTGGCTCTCAAAGACCTGGAGTCCATAGATCCAGAGTTTTACAACTCACTCATCTGGATCAAGTAGGTCTGGGGATACGAGAGTTAATAAGCGACTTGGTTGGTGGGTAGCTGATGGACAATAGGAAGGGTTTGCATGAGTGGACGCATAGGCTAGCATGTTTATGTCACTTAAAATGGTGTGTTGGTCATTTACTGCGGTGTACCCGAAACTGTTTTCATATTGAAGAGTATGTAAACACCATATTATATACAAATAAGATGCATTTCTTTCCCAGTTACCACAAATCCATCATATTTGGGTTCATACCAATACAATCTGGGCACCTGTACTCCTTCTGTGGAGGTTTCACCAAGAAAAGTTGTGCACAGGTTTGCCAGACTGTTCCTCCGCACGGACCAGTTGCTGGCCAATAAATGGCAAATTCTCATTTTTACACTTTTTTTAATTTTTTTTTATGAAACAAACGCGGTATAACATATTAGCGTATTTGGAGGTACTGGTAGGTGGATTTCTGTTATTGTTGATAATGATGATGTCTCTCTGCCCTGCAGGGATAATAACATAGAGGAGTGTGGACTGGAGATGTTCTTCTCCGTTGACAAGGAGATCCTGGGCGAGGTCACCACCCATGAGCTGAAAGCAGATGGAGGGAACGTCCAAGTAACTGAGGAAAATAAGGAGGAGTACATCAGGTACAGCTGCACCTCTGCTGCTCACCATCTGTCTTAACAACCACATTTACACGTGACACGCAACACTGATAGTCTTATCCCTGCTGACTTACAACAGGACACAAGATATTTCCCGCAGTCAAAATGTGACAGTATTGTAGACAATGAACCAAGTATTCCCATTTTCCATGTGTAATGGAGAGGAAAAGTCCATTAATAAACTAACTGCATTGTGTATATACAGCTGTAGAATGACAGCATTAAAAGGTATGTGGCCCAACAATGACGACAAAAAAAAAAAGTAGTTTTGTAGGTGTTAATAATAATATTTTATATATTAGAGTTTGTCATTTCTTGGAAAACGATAAAAAAAATAAAAGAAGCTTACTTTTTATTTTTATTTTTTACTGGAAACACCTAAATTTGCATAAATGGGATCTTTAAAGGAGATTTAATGTACATTACTACTTTCTATTTGAACACTTATTTTTAGGCAACCATGAGTCTTCATTCCTTTCAGTACGTTTGATTTGGTTTGTCTTCATATTTCTGTACGCAGGTTGGTGGCAGAGTGGAGGCTGTCCAGAGGTGTGGAGGAACAGACTCAAGCATTCTTTGAGGGCTTCAATGAAGTTTTGCCCCAGCAGTACCTTCAATACTTCGATGCTAAGGAGTTAGAGGTGCTGAAACCTATTCTCTACAGCCCGAAAGCGGGAAAGTTTGGTGTGTCGATTCTGCGGGGAAAAGTCGTCCAAATTGAGTGCGTTGTCTTCACAATAAAATATCTTCCTTCCTTCTTGCCTGCAGGTGATGCTGTGTGGGATGCAGGAGATAGACTTGGTGGACTGGCAGAGAAACACCATCTACAGGCATTATGCACGAAGCAGCAAACAGATCCTCTGGTTCTGGCAGGTTGGTACATACAGTTGCACTCTCGGACTGTACTGATCAGTCAAACTGAGAGATAAACATGTTCTATTCTTCCCTTCTCACTTTGCTCTACTTTTACGATGGTATATTAATACCGCACAATAGTAGTTCAGTTTGATGCCGTCTCAAGATTTCACTTTCCTTGAAGTCGTAAGTAAAATATTTTTGGAATGGATCTTCAGTCGGTCCAAAGATTTTCCAAACTCTTTAATAAAGCAAAGAAAAACTTGGGAATTTAAGAATTGTATATAAAAAAATGTAAAAGTACGTCATACTGGATTTGCTAAGTGGTATAGACACATGATTTGAGGTAAATCTACATTGTCGTTATTCAAAAAAACATGTGAAAGGGACTTTAAATCACAAAGATTTATGACATTTTATGGATTTCATTGTAAGGAGTCTCAACTAAACATAAACTTTGTATGTGTACTATGTAAATTGTACATTTTTTATCAATTTTCTATTCCTGCTTAGTCTTGAAACTTTGATTTATGCAATTTTCTTCTGTCTTTTTATTTTATTTTTAAAAATAAAACAATTGTAATTTAATATGGGAGGTGTCTTCTTAAGCTTCTTCTTTCTTTACAAATGTGTATGTGTCATAAACTACACTGTGATCTGTTGACAGTTTGTGAAGGAGATGGACAATGAGAAGAGGATGAGACTGCTGCAGTTTGTCACAGGAACCTGTCGCCTTCCTGTGGGTGGCTTCGCTGACCTGATGGGTAAGCACGCACGCACACACTCACACACACATACACACACGCTCACACTCACACACACTCACACACACACACACACTCACACACACTCGCACTCACACACTATATATCAGAATTGACTTCTTGGTTTAATTTTCTTTATGCTTGTTGTTATTATTATAGGAAGCAACGGCCCTCAAAAGTTCTGCATTGAGAAAGTGGGCAAAGAGAACTGGCTTCCACGAAGCCACACATGGTAAGGCCAGTTATTCTACTTCTGCTCCTCAGGCTTCAGGTATGTGGCCAGATGTTCAAAATAATATGCGGGATTAAAACCTTTTATGACCGAACCCTCTTAGTCATTTCTGATTCAAGCAGCCTTCCTTTATTGTTGGGCTTCATTTTGGCATTTGAAGATGTATAATGCTGTCTCAGAAAGTTTTGATTGTACCTTGAGTAATGCAGGTTGCACTGTTTATTTAGCCGATGCTCTTATGCAGCCTCGTGTGATATTCGTGCAGCAGTGAAATAAGTGAACATTTCTCTCCCGATGAGTCAGATTTTCATGAATGACACTAAACAAAAACATTCATTTTATCAGCAGTTAGGGGGAAGGATTTGAATGACTTTGTTTCACGTACGCATCGAGAGATGAAATGTTGGGGATTACACAATAAACCCTATCTATTTCTTTGAGTCATCTAGTTTCTGTCTCTTTTGTTAATGTAGCTTTAATCGTCTGGACCTCCCTCCATACAAGAGCTATGAGCAGCTGAAGGAGAAGCTCATGTTCGCCATAGAGGAGACGGAAGGCTTTGGGCAGGAGTAGTGCAACAAGAGCCCGAGCTGCAGGATGGGATGGAGGAGTGTGGGCTTGGAGGGGCCCCTATCCATTTCAGACAAGCACTTTCCCACAGATTCTCCTTGCAGCCAGGAGCTGCTTATGAACTGGTGATGGATGTACAAATCTTTATTTTCTATCACATTATCATATACAGTAACAACTGTATGCTGTTTCGTCACACATTCATTTGTCCCACAAGAGACCTGTGAATACTCCTCACTCACTCACTTCTCACCTGGTCGGTTCCACCCTAATGCAGCTGATCTCACGTCGCCCTGGTCAGCCCACTATTAGGCGGCGATTGGAGGCGGGAGAGACGCCTCTCTCACTCCGTCATGTCTGCACTCGCTGTACGTTGCGAAAGTGCAGTTTCTACACGTACATCCGTGAACCTGTGCAGTAGTAACTTCTTAAGAGCCGCCTTGTCGGGTCTATGCACTAGAATGAATAATTTTAGAGAAAAGAACCATATTGGTGCATTTTGACCTAAAATACAAAGGTTCATATCTAAAAGTAACATCAAAGGCACATATATGGTTTTGGGTCTTTCAGACTCGGCTTTTATTTTTCTTTAGTTGAAAGCCTGGATGAATGAATGGATGACTTTTTCTTTTTTTTTCTTCTTTTTTTTAAACAGCTGACTGACTCCCGTAGCACATACGCAGTTTCTTTAACAACTTTGATAAATATGATCATGCTAATTGTAATAATAATTTTCTCTTATTTTGACAGGTTGCTTTCTTAACTTTATAATAAGTTGAAACTTTGAACTAGTTTGCACATAGTTATGGGAGCAGCAAGACGGTCGTGATTGTTCTTAAGAGAGGTTGTATTTTTATGTGCAATAGTTTTGTAGAAAACAAAAACAAACAATTTTGCCAATAATAGAGCCAAACAGTGATTTGTTTGATCATTTTATAACACTTTGGTAAGTTTCAGCATTTACTCTTGATTTAAATTCTCAATATGAAATGGAGAACATTTGCATATGTGCAAGTGTATATGGTGAAACTGGTTTGGTTGTGATTTGATTAGAAAACTTTGCCTTCCCAAAATGATCTGTGCTGTATATAATATCAGCCTATTTGACTATGGATGGGCACCTTCTTTACCATTCAGGAAGAGTGAAGTCTTTTCTTGATAATTATAAGCTGTTACTAATGAAGTGGGAGCTGTAGGGTGTGTTGTGTAATAGAGAACAATGATTTGTTGAATAATGACCTATTCCCACTGAAAGGTAGCCAATTCTCTGGTAGATGTCCAGACTTAAGTATTATCGGAGTTCTATAGTGAAGATACTGAATCCTAACTGTTTAACGTGTTAAGTGACTAATGCAGTTTATGTAAATATACTTACAAAGTAGAAAATGTGTTTAATATCTTAATACATTTAGTTCACCTAAGCAGTGGACCCCTTTTGAGTTGCAGGCATAAGTTGATAATTAAGATTTGAATTAATGTAATATAAGTGCCCTAGTTTTATAGGGTGATAGTTATTCAGATTTGTACAGTAGTATATTAGCGTATTTCATGTCTTTTCCAAAAATAGCTCCGCTAAACGTCAAACTTAAAGTTTCTTTTTAGTATCAGGTAGAGTATCACTTTAAGAAAACGACTATGGAAACAATCTACCAAAGGATGTTATTTAATTATTGTTTTGTTCACCATTTGACTTAAAAGTCTAGTCACCAAGTGTGATCAGTTTTTAACATCCCCAAATGATTACACATTTCACATCAGTTGTCACTATTAAGTTGTTAGTCGGCCTTTATACTAGTGGGTAACACTGTGAGGTTCAAAAAGGTAGCTCAGCTACTTCAATCTTAAATACAAAATTTCAATCTGTAAAGTCATATTTTGTAACGACTTGTAACTGTCCAAGCATCAAGCTGTGTAGTGTGTGTGTGCGTGCGCGTGTGTGTCGAGCAGCGTGGTGTAAATTATTCGGTATAATTTCAATGTGTATACCAGATCGTTGGAAAATCTTAATTACAATTTCAGTTTCAGCAAGTTCCCAGTAAAGTGTAATAGTACATTTCCACAAATTGTGTATGAACCATGTGAACCAAGTACGCCATTTCAAAATGTCAACGCTGTTACTACAGAAAAAAAGATGCTGGTTGTCCTAAACTCTCCCTCACTGACCCTCAGTCAATACCATACACTGCTCCCTTTATTCTTATTTGTCTCAGATGTTTCACATTTGCTCACATTTTTACCCCTTACTGGCAGTAATACACACACACACACACACAAACACACACTACAAAACTACTACAGGTGTGCAGACGTGAAGAGATTATTGTGCAAAAAAAAAAAAAAAAGCAAAAAAAAAAGGTTTGTGATAAAAATGTTTACTGTTGAATATTTTTAACGGATGACAACTAAATGATATAGCACCTTGACACTCCAAACTGGTTGCATTAACCACTTCACTGTTTAATCACTGCTGTGTTCCAGATCATGGAGCAGTTCAATGTATAGAAATATGCAAAAATAGTGTTTGTAGTTGTACTGATTGCATTGTAAATCATGTTGATAGTGTAATCACTGTTTTTTGAAGCTCTAACCTTTTTTGATAAGTGGAAGTCAATGGTTCAATACTATTTATTTGGAGGATGGGTTTCATGTAACAATGGACTGGATTGATTGACAACAAACAACAGTAATAAAAGGATTTAAACACTGGGCTCCTGCAGGACGCTTGTGAAGTGTTAATTATTATCACAGCAACATTTTTCACTTTTTTTCTTTTTTTACAATATCCTACACACAATTAATTACTTTTGTTTGTATATTTGTTCCTAATAAACACAAGGCAACAATTGTTTTCTATATTGTCATTTTAGAATCTGAAAAATAAGTACACTAGTAGCAACGGTAGTAATAATCTACAAATACAATATTGCTAAACACAAAGGGACATTCTGAATGAGTGTTTTTACTTTTGATATTAAGTATAAGTATATTTTGCTGAATTATAAAATCATACTATACAATTTTAAAGTCATGACTAATTATGTGGTGTCACTACTTTTACTTTAGTAAAAGATGAAATTTTTTTTAGACTAGTCATTGTAAGAAAGGCGATTTATGGTGCAAAGCAAACGAAACTGGTTAAATGTATTACTACTGTCCTGCTTTCATCATGGGTGTTTTCTTGGAGAATGTATCAGAATACTGTATATGTGTACACCCCTTAAATTACCTTTAGTCAACTAATTATGGCCTCTCTGGCTCCCATTTAAAAAATACCAAAACTCACTCTGCCGTGAGGTCATATATAATATGCAATAGTTAAATGACTAATGCCAAATGACTAAGTTACTCACCAAAATCTGGTATGTAGCTTTACCACACAGTACTTTTCTTAAGTACATGTTTCTGGTGCTTGTACTTTACTGAATATTTTGCATTTAATGCAACTTTATACTTATACACATATATATATATATATATATATATACTACTTCTCAGAGTAACAATTGACTTTTTACATTTGACCTTTGTCTTACAGGTTTAGTCACTTTTCAGATTACAATTTTGTCATACCTTCCCTGTCCATAGGTGTTTATGATGATGTTATAGAATATGATGCAATGCTATAGATTAAACTAACCAACAGTATAACAAGGAGTTTAAGTTAGCACAACCAAACTATTACAGCAATATTATTAATGAAGAAACATAAAATAGTAAAAAACTGACTTTTACTTGTGGAGTATTTACAGATTGTGATATTAGTACTTGTACTTAAGTAAAGGACAGTGGTAGAATGAAACTAAGTATATTTACTCATGTACTGTTCTCTAGTAAAGTACTTTTGCTACTATTGCTATTTTATACTACTTTACTACATTTTGAAAGCCAATATTGTAATTTGTCTTCCTTTACATTTATTTGACAGCTCTAGGTACGATTTCAGATTTAGATAACTAATACAAAATATAAATCAATTAATACATTATGATATATTATTATAAGTTCAGCTACACAGCGGTATATAATGTAATTAAAAATTTCCCCACTTTCATCAGCTGCAACATTAAAAGTAAAACACTTTAATGCATCACTAATTATAATACGGTAAGCCTAATATAATATACATTATTCAGAAATGCGCCATTCTGCACAGCAGGTAGTTTTACTTAAGGTGCTTTCACTATATTCTGATGTTATGCTAATACTTAAGTACTGTTACTTAAGACACATTTTCCATTCAGGACATTGAGAGAGTATTTTTAAATATTAAAAAACAGTTTGTTCATTCACAAAAAATGGCGCAACACCCCGAGTTTATTTACATAGGAACCTAAATTATAATCCTGCACTTCGGCGAACTTTCGCTGTGACACATCATTGTGGAACGTGAGTGCAACATGGTTTTGTGTCCCCTCGGCTCTGTTAAGAGAGCAAACAGTCTATGGTTGAAAGTCATGGCAGGTCCTGATCTGATAAAAACTCTTTTGTACACCGTCAATAATCTACTTCAGCAAGAGAAGTACAAAGCAGCATTGGCGGTGTTGAAAGGATTCAGAAACGGCGCCGTGTGAGTGAAAACATTCAGTAAAAGTAGCTAAACTGCCATAACGTTAGTTTACTTCTTTACCAGATAGCTAGTAGCTAACAGGTCTCACCAGCTGTAGAATTACAGTGGTGGCTAGCTTTAGCTGGCTGCAGCCAAAGTGGTAACATAAGGAAACAAATAGTAATAGCTAGAGGTCTTATTGACTATACTAACAGCCCTGAGGAAGTCTCGTAGCCAGGCGTGTTTGCACACAGCACTGACATTATTGTGTGTCTTTTCTCCTTCTCAGATATGGAGCCAAAATCAGAGCACCTCATGCTCTGGTAATGACATTTCTATTCAGAAGTGGCAGGTAAGGATTGAGCTGTAATTTCTTTTTGAAGAAACAGTACGTTGCTATTACAATGCTCCAGGTGGAGCATGTGGGGAGGTGTGAAGACGAGGACAATTGAATGGTGGTGGTTCCAAATACAACACCAGAAGGTGGTGAGTTCAACACCAGGGCTGCCACCATTGAGCCCCTGAGCAAGGCACTCAACACGGAGTCGCTCCAGACTGTCCCTGTAGTTGGTTCACTGTAAGTCGCTCTGGATAAGAGCGTCTGCTGAATGACATGTAATGCAATGTAAAATGAAAATGTCATGTCACAATTATCCTGGCCAAAATAATTACGATTCACTATATTATCCCGATAATCATAAAAATATGCTTAAAACTCTTCAAATGGCGCTAAAACATACTGGAATCACTCGCATCAAGAACATATTTGTATTGCGTCACAGAAACGCATTTAGTGAACATCCTTTTTAGTGGAAAAACAAACAATAGGGTAATCAAACCGTAAGGATTTATTATTCATAAAGAATATATATAGCACAACAGCAACATCGTATGAGTCTGCTATTTCTTACATGACAGTTCCTGTATGTTTTTAAACCAGGCTCTATCTTTCGATAGCGAGCTCGACACCTTTCTCGTGAGGCTAGTCACGACTATCCAGATAATAAAAACTTGTCACGATGAACTTATTTTGACTGTTCTTCCTTCATCCTATATTGTCCCATCTTCTCTCCGATAGTTTGAAGGACAAGCTCAAAGCCATTTTGAAGGCCACGTACACCCACTCCCGGAACCTGGCATGCTTTGTGTTCACATACAAAGGACTGCAAACCTTGCAGGAGAAGTGCCAGGGAAAGAGTTTGCAGTCTCACTCCTTTCTGGCTGCCTGTGTTGGAGGATGGTTAGTGTTTGGAGATAACAACAACATCAATAGCCAGGTATGATACACCTGTGGACCAAAATCCCTTGTTGTCACAGCTGCTCTTTCCTCGATCCTATTTGTACAAGCACATAATCATTAACTCAAGACTGTAATCGCTCATGTATATATGTTCTTCTCTAGATCAACATGTACTTGCTGTCCAGGATCTTGTTCGCCCTGTCTCGGCTGGCTGTGGAGAAAGGATTTATCCCCCAGCCTAAACATGACCCTTTCCCACTCTTCGCCACGCTGGTGTGGGGCATCGTCTTGTGGCTGTTTGAATATTACCCTCACACCCTCCAGCCCTCACTGCAGTCCTCAATGAACTACCTGTACCATGACAGCAATGTGTGGCATGACATAAGAGACTTCCTTGTTTATAATAAGCCAAGGACTTCTGCTTAGAAATGTTTTTGTTTTTTTTTTCAGTAGGGAAACTCTCTACAACACATGAATTGCATTCTTATTTTTTTATAATTATTAATTTTCTAAATATGATTGAATGTTGCCTTTTTTTAAATGAGTATAGTTTCTTTTTATTAATGTTTGTTTCATTGAAATACATGTATATCTTGTGTGTCAACTTGCACTAAATTTCCAGCTAAAGAGATAGAGACGAGTATATTTGAATACCATTATTAGTTGACAAAATCTGCTTTAAATAGCATTATCTGTAATTACCTAGTATGATTGATTTTCTCTCCGTATTTTGGGTGATTGTACAATTGTCTGATTTTAATTTCCAGGGGTATGTCACTTAATTTAACTGCCACAGAATAAAAGACAAAAAGATGTTTAACGCAAAACAGTTATCTGTTGTGAACCTGCTGAGAGACATGTTAATATCGGCTATTATTATCAAGGGATATGAAATTAAATTCTTCTATATAGCACACAATTATTAAAAACTAAAATAATTACTTCTATTTAAAAATGGCAGCTGTTAATTTACAATATGGTCCAGTGTGTAAACAACGGTTAAATCACCTTATTTCTTAAAAGTTGTACTTGAATTCTTAATTTAGTTTTACTAGTTTTAATATTTGTGATTGCCAGTGGTGCAATGTAACTATGTGCATTTACTCAAGTTATGCACTTACTGTAAGTACAGTTTCTAAGTACTTTACTTGAATATTTTTTTTTATTGTAGGCTACTTTCTGCTACTACTCCGCTACATTTAAGAGGAAATTATTCTTCATTTAGCTCGAGTTATAGTTACTAAAATAGTAATTGGCAGATCAAAGCGTTGCATGTAAAACACATGATCAGCTTTTAATGTATGATGGAATGTTCTTGAATAAATTAACTAACAATATTTCAATCCAATAAAATGAGCTCTACAAATATCTGAATTCAGCTAACAGATTAATGCAACAGTGTTCGTCAAGTAATATACATGTACATACTAATATAACACTCTGAAAAGGGCCATTCTGCATGAATACTACTAATGTCTGTACTTCATAGGCATGACTTTTACTTTGTAGTACTTAAGTGAGAATTTCTTCAGCCACTGGTCATTGTGCCTAATGCTGCTCTATGTAAAAGAAGACAGATTACAAGTGCAAACTCTGAAACTGCCGTTAAGATGTAATCACATTATCATCATTATGTTCTAAAGAAAACAAGTGTCAATTTGATGCTGAATGTAGCAGAAACGGGTGGTGACTCAAAGCGTATATGTACCAGAAAGCTTTATATGTGTCCGCCCTTAAATTGGCGCCTGACTAAGTCCAGCCGTGCTCGCAGCTCTGCGAGGCTGTATTCAGGCGCACTGGTGTTTTGAGCTAAATGCTAAAATCCGTACACCAACATGCAGATGACTTCTGAATGTCAGGTTTGCAGGTGTTTAGTCATAAACCATTGGGGCAAATAAAAATGTTGACCTGATGATAGTGCTGGAGGAAAACAGAAGGGATCATCAAAGTTATTCCAATTCATACATATAGCGAGAATATCTTTACTAAATTTCATGGCAACCAATTCAATAATTGAGGAGATTTTTTCCTCAAAACCGCAAATGTTAAACAATGTTGTTGCTAATAAGGAAAAAAATCACCAAAGTCTTTAGGATTCATCCTCCAGGAACCATGAGCGTCTGTATACAACACTAATGGTAATCCATCCAATAGTTGTAATAGGTCACAGAGCTATACAGCTCAAAGGTCAAATACTTTCCATGTGCCAACTGATTGTTTGCTTGCAGCGAACAACCAAAGATTGGTCTTACATTTCATGCGTCATGAACTGTACTCC
>CALSBV010010288.1:4282598-4306859 GCA_943590825.1 Bovichtus diacanthus
TTCTATTCAATGCGGTCATTTACCCATGGTACCTGCTGATATTCTACGGTATCTACCATCTTTTTGGTACCAGGGTACTCTTTTATATATACTGTATATACAGTATGTTATGGGTTCATTGGTCGGACTAATATACTGTCCCCAGCAAACTTTTGAAAACATCTGTAAAGAAAGGGAACTTAATACAAACAGTATACCACAACATCTGAAGCTCAGAACTAGTGCATTTTATTAAACAGACAAAGTTTCAATCACACCAGGATTTAACAGGTAGCTCCTCCTTACAATATATAGAAGGTCACTGAATTTGTACAGTAGAACATTTTTTTTCAACAGACATTTAAGTGCCCATCATAGAAAAAAACAATCAATATTAATACATTTTCTGGCCATGATCATTTCATAGGCATTTGAAGAACACAGGCTAAATGAGGACATTAAAAAAAACTGAAATTAGTAAATAAAAAAGGATTGAAGCTATATGAACAAAGTAAAACGCACAGGGAAAAGTAAAAATATAAATATTCATATAACAGGGAAAAGTAAAAATAATAAAGCATCTGACCTCCATGACATAACCTGAACTACCTCTTGCTTTTAAACAAAACATTTGCAACAGCTTCAGTTGGAGTCACACAAGGTTTCAAGGGCAGATAGCATGATGCCAAAGTAATCCCACTGTAATGGTATAACAGCCCATGGTGTGTAAAAATACTACAATAAGAGTTTGTGAGCCCTATGAATAGACGATATCCAGAAAAGTTAGCTGCGCTCACTACAATAGTATTACTGCTCCTGCTACAGGTCTCATGCATGTGTTGCTGTATTACAAAACTTTGCAGCGTTTTGCATGAGCTCACGCCCCAATAAACTAAATGTCATCATCTCTGCTCTTCTGTTTAACTGGGTGAGTCTGATTACTCACGTATGCCCTGCTTCACAAAGTGTGTACAAACTGTACACGTGGGACACAGTAAACAAGGAGGGGCGTCCCTTTTTTGTGGCGCATGTTTTGATACACATGACTCGAGGGCCTTGGTAACAATTGAGGCAAACCAGTTTCATTTCTCATTTAAAATGCTTGCGGAGGGTTGGGCAACGGTTTATATAGAGCTACAGTGTGAGAGCACAGACATATCCTTGCGTTGAAAAAGAAACACTAACAAATGGAAGGTGAGATTTGTCAAGTTCTTTATACATTTTTTTTAATTTAACTGTAGCCTGCCTTTTTGTTCTTCATCTTTGTATTTTTAGTGCCATCTGCCTCCTGCCATCCGATTTCTTAATTTTTTTCTTCTTCTTCATTTGCAGGCTTGAAAATAAAACATGTCAACCTGGAAAAATTTGAAAACCTGCACAGGCATCGGACAGATGGCTTCAGCAGCTCCGAAGACCTGGTGGTGCGAAGAGGAGCCCCGATCAAACTCACTCTGCAACTGCAGGGCCGAGCCTTTAACCCCAAGATTGACTCTCTGAGGATCCAAGTTATGCTAGGTAGTCTACATTTAGATTTTCTTATTGTCTTTTTTGGATGTATGGCTGTTGTATGCAGCTAGTCTTCACCACAATTTCAAATCCCTTCAAATCCTCTTTCTCTCTCCTCTCCTCAGGCCCCCTGTATGTGTTAATACCAGTCACTTACTCCAGGAGGGTTTCTGCCACCCGCTGGAAAGCCTTTATTGATCAAGAGGCCTTTGACCTCAAGAACCCATCCATCTTCATCTCCGCTCCTGCCTCCGCCTCGGTGGGCTCCTACAGATTTAAGATAAATGTGATCACTCGGGGCAGCAAGAAGAAGAGCTCTGCGTTCGGCAAATTCATCCTGCTCTGCAACCCCTGGTGTCGTGGTGAGTCATTGGGTCAGAAGCTTGTAGGAAGTTCATACAACGTTTTGCAGACTCACAAGGTTTTTGACAGCTTATAATATTGAAGTGAACCAAAGCAGAAATGTGCTTATAGTTATGGTCTGTGTAGCTGAATCATTTATACGTTTCTGACTCTGGGAAAGTGGGAAAAATAGTAAAATTCCCTCAAACTACTCTGAACTATCTCTTTAACCAAATCACACATGTTTAGGCATGTCCATATGATCTTCTTTTGATAACTAATGGAAGAAACCAATGTAATATTTTGTGTGACTGGCTGTGTGAATCATACCTACGAGGTAAGAATTCAACAGCTTTATAAACAAAAAAATGTAGCTGAAGTGTCAAACTATTCATGGTCTATACAGCGATGTGTTTTAAAATGTAAATACACGAGGGTGTACTAAATGTCATGTTTATTTCTTGCAGCGGATGTCGTGTATATTCCTTTTGAGGACCAGAGAGAAGAGTACATCCAGAACGACTCCGGGCTGCTGTTTATAGGGACATCTACGAACCCTGTTTCAAGGCCATGGTCCTTCGATCAGGTATGAAAACAATATCTGTTGATCAGAGTATTTATTGTAGCAATGTTGTATTGGATTCCAGTTCGTTGTAAAGTATTGTTTGTGTTCACTTGAAGTATAAACTTTTAATCCTTGAGTTCGATTTCCTTTTGAGGGAAAAGTAAATGTGGGAAACAGTTTGGTAATAGACAAAACATACCTAAATCTCGACTTTTACCAAACCGCAGTCCAAAAACTTGACCACAGATATCACATGTTGGTCATTTGAGAGCAGGTTAACCATCTATTTATTTAGAATACACTCCAAACATCACTAAATCTTTCATTTCATTCTCTCACTTATTTCTCTCTGCCTGTGAAGTTTGAGCCTGGTGTTCTGGAGGCGTGCCTGAAGCTGCTCCAGATCAGCCCACAGCACCAAGTAGACACAAGAACAGACTACCTGAACCGAAAGAATCCCGTCTACATCGGCCGAGTCGTGTCTGCCATGGTGAGTGCCAACAGATTCAGAGTATAAACAAAACTTGAAGCTATAAACGTCAAGCTATGAATAAATCACGAGCTCTCAGTGTTCCCGTTTCGCCGATGTTTTCTTTTCATTAGCTCTGTACGACAACATACTTGCTTATTAAAAAACATGTTGAGGCTTGCGTTTTGACAGTGCACACATCACCTCCTGCAAAGTTCTGAAAACAAAATGTCACATGAAGGCAGTAATCATTGCAGTGAAACAGGCCATCTAAGTAGTTATTAAGCTGTTGCCGAGAATCAGAATCATCTCCGCAGATGTGAGATGCCCCAGCTTGCTCTGAGAACGACGGAAAATGACATTTATCTTCTGTTTTATGTTCAGATCAACAGTGAAGACGACCGTGGTGTGCTGAAAGGGAAATGGGCAGGTGGCTTCAAAGGGGGAGTTAATCCCTCTTTGTGGGCTGGCAGTGGGGACATCCTGACGCAATGGGCTGAGTCTGGTTTCAGCCCAGTCAAGTATGGACAGTGCTGGGTGTTTGCAGCTGTCATGTGCACAGGTGATTATTTCATCACCATTCAAAACTTTCGAAATGAAATCATATATAAAATATCAGTCAAGCACTCTTTACTTCACTGCACTTCTTGTGCGCTCTTCAATAACCCCTCAAAAAATATGACGTCCTGATTGATGTCTCGCTCGCACGCCAGATCCATTTTTTCCATTGCGCAATGTTCAGACGTATTAATTAGGTGTACCCTTCTGCATCTGTTATTTTTATTACCTATTTCAGTCATGAGAGTTCTTGGCATCCCTTGCCGTGTCATCACAAACTTCAACTCGGCTCACGACACCAATGACAACCTGGTGATTGAGGAGTACTACAGTGAAACAGGGCAGAAGCTGAACCGCAGCCAAGACAGCATATGGTCAGTAGTGCTTTCACTTTTGAATCTGTTTACACAGCAAATAGGATCAAAACTTTTTGTGACAGCGACCCCGGCTTATTAAATCCCCTTTTAAATTTAAAGATATTGCTGCTGACATTTATTTAGTTTTGTGAAGCAAAGGAAAAGCCTCTTCATGCTTTTTGATACCTTATTTTTACTTTTTTTACAGGAACTTCCATGTGTGGGTGGAGTGCTGGATGACTCGCCGGGATCTGGGATCTGGGATGGATGGCTGGCAGGTTCTGGACCCGACCCCTCAGGAGAGGAGTGCAGGTGCGTGCGAAACCTTGTTCTTCCAGTGGGAAACATTTCTCACTTGCTTTGGTCATGTTTGAGCTTGTTTTCTTGAAGAAACATCACCATGACCTTCTTTTCTTCCTTCTTATATCCTAGGAGTGTTCTGCTGTGGCCCAGCTCCAGTCAAAGCGATCAAGGATCGGCGTATTGACCTGATTTACGACATCCCCTTTGTCTACGCCGAGGTGAACGCAGACATCCACTGTATCGTATTGAGCGAGGGTCGGGTGGTCAGCCACAGCAAGGACACAGAGAGAGTGGGATCCCTCATCTGCACCAAAGCTGTTGGCTTCCCTCGACTGCAGGTCGTCACAGGAAACTACAAACACATGAGAAGTACGAGCCACAGGCAGAAATTCATTCATTTGCTCACTTACTCATTTAGAGAAGTGGCATAATGTTCACTCTCTGGCATAAATACTCACATTTCCTTTCGATTTTTACAAAATAGGCCCGAAATCGATATCGAGAAGTAACGCAGCGTCAGAGGACGCAACGTTAGCCAGAGGTAATTTTGAATTTTGAATACGTTAATCAGATTCGCCATCTGTTCAAACACACGTCAACTCACACGCTGGCTTTCTTCATGTTTATTTCGCAGACTCGTCCAAAGGGGTGTTGGTCTCCCTGTACCTGGATAAAGCTCCTGTTGCCGGGGCGCCTGTCCGCTTCACGGTGAAAATCATCAACAAGGAGCGGATTGCCAAGATGATTAAGATTCATCTCAACGCCCAGGCTAAAGAATACAACAACAGCCCCTTGGACACCTTCTGGGAAACCCACGGTGTCGCACAACTGGCACCCATGGAAGGTAAATTCACTTTTCACTCGTCCACAGATTCACATTTTCCCTTCTGAAAGACTGTTGTGGTTTAAACGTCCTTCTCTTTTTCCCTCCGTCTTTCCAGTCAAGGTCATTCAGCACCAGATCCTCCCGGCCCAGTATGAGGACGTGGTGGGAGACAACCTGATCAACCTCGCAGTGGTGCTGGAGGACACGGCCAGTCAGGAGCGGGTTCTGGCCACAGAGGAGTTCAATATCACCAGCCCTCAGCTCATCATAAAGGTACTTCAGAGAATTATTAAACATGCTTTTAACTTTATTTTGAACTTCAGCAAAAAAAAAACAACAACAACAACTTATAAATACCAGATATTCTATGCTAAACAAAGGGATGTTGTACATAATTATTCACAAGGCAATTAGATCATGGCTTTTAAAGTTTGGGACCGTTGGCCTCCCCTCAGACAAAGTTTGAAAAACTAGATTACTTAATTAGTCTCAATTCAGCCTAATATTGCTGGTTGACATAACTCCAGACTACACTAAATACATAAAAAGGTCTTTCATAAGGCATTTATTAGTTTCTGATTCTGGGAAAGTGAGAAACTCTGAACTCTCTCTTTGACCTAATTACACATATGTAGGCTATTCTCTGTGATTTTCTTTTAACTAAAGTAAGAACTAGCCTAATGTAATATTTTTTTCACTTCCATGAGCCTTCCCTGAAACGGTATGAAAACTCTAACCTAAAATATTTACTTCCCTGATGAAACAGCAATAGAAAAATAAAAAAAAACGTTGGTGTGAACATTTCACTGAATTAAAGCATCATATAACTTCAATTAAAAGCTGTAGGAAGCATACAGAATATATTGACATTGATTCACTTGGGGGGCAATTTAAGGGAATTATCAGAGTTCACTAACACAACTTTATCCTTCAGATTGCAAATGAAGACTCCGTCATTGTTGGCAAAAAGCAGTCCGCCACACTGACCTTCACAAACCCATTTTCTCACCCGGTGGCTGGTGTATTGAGTCTAGTTGGAGCCAGGTTGATCCAGGGCAAGGTTCACTTCAGGTAAGAAGGATTTCTCCATTTGTTTTCGTGTACATGTTGAATGCACTTTATGAATGGCCGCAAAAAATTAGCTGAGGAATGCTTAAATAAAGGAGTGTCGCTGTGTAGCCCAGCACATAACAGTACAGTGCGTCTTTCCTGGAGGAATGTAGGCTGGTTACACTTGTATTGTCCTGCTTATATTTAGTATGTTTAGGCAGGCGTGGCGAGGATAACCCATAAATTATTTCACTGATATGTGCCGATCGGGGCATATAATTACTTACAAAAACATACAATGTGTGCTAAGTTAAGACATTCATGTGGTTATAATTGTAGCTTAGCTGTCACAAACACAATTGGAGCCCATGTTAGCCAGTCACGATCACCGCATAGTAGTATTTCAACATTTTGTGAACTTTTTTTGTATGTTCTCTGTGTCTTCTTGCAGGATGCTCCCACTGCTTCCAGGACTTACCGTGAAGCAGCGCTTTACCTTCGTCCCCAGCAAGGCGGGAACAAAGATGCTGCAGGCCTGCCTGACACTCTCAAACAGCAACTCCATTATCAGAGGCTTCAACATGGTCTCTGTCAACGCAGCCTAAATCCATTTTTTTCTGTGTTTTCAACATTGTGATTTGAAAACCAAGTCACCACACTGAAGCCAGAACATGGCAGCTACGTGTCCACATCAGTCACAGTGCAAACACTCAGATTATTTTTCAACCTTTATATTTTTCTATTGCTTTCGTATGATATACATATTGTGAATGTAAATGATATTTATTTATGGATATTTATTTAGTAATTTATGCGTTCAAGGCATGAAAAGTCAACATTTTTCTTTTCTTTTTTTTTACAAACATTTCTCTTGAATCATTGTGCTTCTTGATTTGTTTAAATAAATACAATATTAAGAGTGTTTACTGTGTGCCACATTTCTTCTGACTATCAAATAAGTATGATTGTAGATGTATGTTATTGCAGTTCCTTTTCTGCCCTGAAGGGGAAGACTTTTCCTTAAAAAAGGTCACTGTGGTTCAGTCTAAATGAGACGCTTCTCAAACCTCTCGATGATCACATGCAATTCCCTCGAGGACCATTCAACACTTATTTGTTTGTCACTCCATCCCTCTGGATTCATACACCTCTGGGGTTGAGCGACTCTGTGAAATGAAATGAAACTCGACTCACCTTTCCCAACAATGCAATTAATTTATTTTTATTAATCTATTTGAACTGTCTGTCAAAACATATGGACAATAAAGCATTATATACAAATCATAGCTAAGCTGACAGGCAGTGTATTCGGCACATGCACAACCATACCAGTTCATCTATATTACAAACAGGTTATTAGGAAATTAAACAAGGACAGAAAAGAAGGAGAGTTAAAACATATACAACCCAGAATCAAAAGTAAGGATTCAAGCACCGCCTATAATACAGCATCTTCAAGACAACTTCTTATGAAAACATTTTTACAAGAGCACATTTTTGGTCTTTGAAGGGGATATTTTTACGCCGAGCTCCCAAACTGTTTATACTTCATTGTGTTGTGAATTTAACCAATAATAAATAGCTTACATTTTAATGGTAAAATACAATAAGACTATTTTCAATAGCCTCTACCTATGAGGAGAATATTATCTAGCCGACATATGAATAAAACAATTCTAAAATAATAGTGAAGGCAAAATCTAATCCATGTAACATCATACCTTTAAGTCTTTTTTCTAATTTTATCTTTAATAATATTGGTCAGTGGAAAACGGGTTTAGTCTCACAACGAATACAAAAAGACACAGCAGAACAAACAAATCTAAAAACAATCTGAGCTTCTCATCCATGCAGACAACACTCACTGTGTTCAATAAACGTGATGTACAATTTTGCATTCAGTGCATCACTTTTGTTTGTACAAAAGTGGGACACCTTTCATAAAGTTGAGATGAACAAAAAAAAAAAAAAGGAAAAGCTTTTTAAAAAAGTATTTGCAGTATTAACCATAGTTCCCTGGGGTTAGTTATGAAGCTTTGGTCCCTTATTTGTCTTTGGTCTTTTATTTTGGTCCAGCACTTTAGTTCGCCTCACGTCGATGTCTCATAGATATACTGCAGCTTTCGCTTCCAAATCCTCACAGTTCCTTTGGCTTTAAAGTGAAATTGTCCACCTGGGTGCTCATAAGGGATCAAATGCCTTGCGCCAAAACCTTGAAATAGCAACCCTGACTCTGAATCAGTCTCTTGGGGGGCAGCTTCACCTACAAGCTGCACTCAGGAGTTCAGGAGCTGCTCGTGATTTGGGTGAAGAGCAGAGCGTGACAGCTGGCGCCCTCTAGAGGTAGTCCAGCTCCAGTGCATGGCTCAGAGCCTCGAGGTCGGCCCGACAGGACACCCTCCAGAACGGCATGTTCTTCTGAGAAAACAAAAATGCAATCTATTACATCTAAGTTTAATGTAAAACACGCAAACTTAAAGCAGGCATACGTCCAGCACTCCTGCAAATGCAGTGCAGATGTGAATTATGGGCCGTGGTTTTGAAGTGGATTACAGTATGTGACAAAGTACATGTGGATAAAAGTCTGGCCTATAATGTACAAAAAGCTCAATGCAAAAAAAAAAACCTGCCAAATCCAGGAAAAAGTGTGACATTTCAATTCAAAGGTTAGAAAAAATAAATAAAACTAGTGTCAGACACAGAATCTGCAGAAACTAAGTGTCTCTTAAAGTTAACCGATTAGTTGAGGCCCATTTTTCAGCAGCCACAGTTCTAAAAAAAAACTAAAAGATTGAGTTATACCTTCTTGGCCACGGACTCTTCTTCCGCTCCATCTCCTATCACCACATACACTGCTCTCCGACCAAACCTCTGTGAGACACGCTCGAAGCAGCTCTCTTTGCCTTTGAAAAAAGAAGAGGAAATCAGAGTTTAAAATCTCATAATTGCACCTATGAAGAAAGACTTGGATTTAATTAATCATCGATTTTTTTCATTTCTCCCTGAACCCTTCTTCCTTAAATATTCCTCACCTGTCTTGGTGGCACTGTATATGTTCTCTATGGGGAAAGCGGAGCCCAGACCGTACAGTAACACCTTGGAGAGCGCTGGGATGAGCTGGGTGGTGGTTACCAACACATTCACACAGTTAGGCCTGGAAGAGGACAGGACACACACATTAGATATGACACCTTAAAGGACAGTCATTCAACTTATAATGGAATATGGGGAAAAATCATAATAAAACCAAATACTGTACAGTTACTAGCCAATGTTAATAGACCTGCTGGTGTAAATCAGCTTGAACTGACCTCGAGTTGATGAGAGCCAGGGCTTTGAGTGCTTGAGTCAGCCACAGGTCAGTCAGGACCTCCATCTCTCTCCTCAGCTGTAACCACTCCTCTCGCTTGGGGCTGCCCATTAAACCTGCCCATCAGGGAGAAGCACAAGCTTGATGGTCAGACTTTAAAACAAAACAGGGAGGACATGAACCCTTATAGCTCCAATGCATAAAGAAATCTAATTTACTGGGACGTTGCAAAACCTTATTTTGACAGCAGGACTGTTGGCAGTCCTTCGTTGGACGATTCTTACACAACATCCTCTAGACAAAACCTCCGACATATGGTTTCTAGCCGAGGTAAAGCAGCCAGCTGTAATCAGCCGGTTCATATTGAGCACCAACAAACAAACAAAGCTGTGTCCTTTCTTTTAGCTTTTTATGATCCAATTAATTAAATGGGTAATGCACCATATTATTGTTCACGAAGATTCCTCTTGGAAAGACCAAAGTGTTTATTGTCAACATGCTCACAGCCTTTTCATCAATAGAGGTTTGGTTGATGCACAAACTGGAACTTCAAAAATAAAAAAATATACTTTTCTAAAGCAGGAAGCTTACATAACTTGATCCCAGCAAAGAAAAAAACCCAACAAGCTGAGCTGTGTTCGCATTTAACTGTAGCTTGTGGTCTAGCAGCAGGTAAATTATTTGTTGTGTCTATAGTGCTATAATTGCTTTTTTAAAAATTAAAATAAAACAAAATATGATATTAGACATAAACAAAAACATAAATACAAAACTATAAAACACCAAAAAACTTTAACAGACCAAAAAATCCAATTAAACTGATGCCTCCTAATAAACACAAGCACACAACTTATATTAGCAGTCCTATATATATATATAGGAAAATAAATTAATATATATATATATATATATATATAGTTTATATATAAATTGATAATTGTATGGAAAAACATTGACTGTCTCTCAGGGAAATTACAAAGATCAATTATTTGAAATATTTTTTTAGTTAAAACAACACAAAACTTGCAACATTATCTCACTGTTACTTACTTTACTCTCTGTCATTATTGGTTCTAATTTTGTTGCTAGGAAACCACATATAACCCTAATTAGCTCATCTAAATATTTAGGTTGCCTGTGCAAAGCACTGTTAAATAAAATGGGAGCGGCGCTTACCCCCAACATTATTCTTGTACGTGTTGTAGATCTCCTTGACTCTGCGGTATCGGAAAGCCAGTTTCCTCATCCAGTCCACCCCTCCGTGAACCCCTGACCCCAGGCACAGAGAGCCGGCGCCCGCTGGGCTCTGGAAGCCGTCCGACCCAAAGTTGTAAGTGCTGCAGGATCACAATACAGGAAACAGTCAGAATATAGATCATAAAGGCACAAATGGCATATTTCCAGAGCATCTTATAGGAGCACTATCATTGGTGTTTCAGGGAGGATGCTCAAAGAACTGGTACAACTATATTCATGGATAAAGTTTCTAGCTCTAGGAATTGATTCAAGCTTCAGGTTATGAACAAGAAGGTAGCACTTAAATCACATTTGGGGAGGTGTGCCAGTGTAACCACAGAAATTTCAGGGACAAGAAATGCTGTAAAATTGATACTCGTTGATACTGAAAAAGCTTTGTCAGTAAGAAATCATGAAGTATATACATTCAGCACGAGCAGGATAAATATAAAAACATCTTTGAGAATGAAAAGGGCCAAGTTCAATAAAATAAATACTTCAAAAAAGTACTTTGCTACAGTCTGGCTCTTTCTCAAATCACTCCTTAAAGTATCCTAAAGTGCTTCAACAAGTTTAGCAATAAAAAGTCTGGACCGAGGGAGACAGAGGGAATGATAAAGAGATATTTTGATGAGAAATGAAAGCGTTGGATAATCCTGTGACATATTATATGGCTGTGCAAGCCGGGAAAATAAAAGACATGCACATGCTTGCATGCATGAACACACGCAGACGCGCACAAACTCTTTGTCTCATCTCCATGCTTTTTTTTTTTTCTTCCTCCTGTGCACTAAAAAACCCAGAGGGCAAGTCTGGTTCACAAGCCACAGCAGAACTGAGCACAATAACACAGCAGACGCTTTACCTCAGGTCCTGTCCGTTGTCGTCTGATGCCACGTCATCAATATGAACCTGGTCGCATTCCTGGGAAATGAAAAAGAGAGCGGATATATCAAGAGATCTATTTCAGAGTGGAGCCCTGTACAGGCAGGTCTCTCCTCTTTAGGGGAGCCTGCGGGGTGATAGCAGCTACAGAAATAATAAAAGAGCTAAAATAAAAAGACAAGGAAGGAGGAAATAAGGTATCGGGACACGGGACAGCGAGGCGCCGGAGATACGGGACAGTCAACATGGCTGTGCGATTCTGCTTTAACCACGTAGTAAATTAAAGTAAAGTAAATCTGCATTTTTTGTAGTGTGTCCAACATTTTGTTTAAAAAAGTCCTCTGAAGAAAGGCCCATTGTCTCTGACAGGCACAGTGGAGTGCATGTTGTTCCTCTCTATTGGACGTTAATGCGGCAGGAGCCAAACCGCAGGGACTTAAACCACAGTGTAGCTTAAACATGGCTACGGCAAAAAAAGAAAATAAAAAAAACACCTTCAGCAATATGCAGCTAAATCAGAAACATGAAAACACTTACTAAGATTGTATATGTAGGAAGAAAACAAAAACAAGGAGCATAAATCCATCATCATAGGCCAGGAGGAAATACACAAGCATGTCTAACAAGTGCTGTCTCCCAAAGAAAATCCTCAAATCTTTCTTATTTCTTTGTGTTTAGTCGAGCTTCAAGCCTCTAAGTCTCACAACCTTCACATATACATGATACACAACCATGCACACATTAGTGCAAAAAACTCCCCCAATGAATCCTGTTATAACTTCTTATTGTCACCAAGCGACCCAGGACAGACAGGGTCTCCTATCACCTTTCAGCCATCTTAAAGCCAGATGGAGACGCTACCTCATCTTCCCTCCATCTCCACATAACTCTATTCCCGGGGGCTGCAACCCACCGCCCACTCAGGTGCCATCCGCCCCTGCAAAGCCGCTAATGCTGACCATACAATACAAATGACCCCTTTAGAGCTTTATAGGCACTGAAACTCAGAGCAGCTCAACTCAGTACCTCCAGAGCATTTTCATTTCAATCCAGTTTTAAGAGCTGCAAATCAAGTGGAATAGAGCCATGCTAAGCTTCTTACATCTGTTTTTCTTTTCTTTTTTTTTTTTTTTTTTTTTATATACACAGCAAGATTTCTACTGGACATTCTGAATTTGATTATTGCAATTGCGTGATCATCTGGTGGCACTTCAGTTATGACAGCAGTGATAACGCTCATAGCCACTGATGTAGCTACTGACATAGGAAGGACAAGATAATTGTACCTCAAGACTTAACGGCAGTTGTCAGCCCGCAGTGGCCTACTGCTTTAGAGATTTACTGAGCCCTGACAACAAAAGAGGGGATAAGATCCGGGTTTGCAAATGGCTTTGTTGGCTCCTTTCCCTCCTCTCGAATGTTCCTCCTCCCATTTGACTAATTTTCCTCTCGGATGCTCAGACACACACCTATAATTACAGCACAAAGTGTACTTGTTCTCTCCAGCCCTCTCTAATCTTTTTTTTTCTTTGTAAGAACAAGGCCAAGGAACTCAGGATGAAAAATATGTGAACTTTTTCAGTCACTCGCAGGTAGTAAAACTGCTTTTTAATGACCACTTGGAGGTTTTCTTTTTGATGAGTCATCGTTTATAGAGGTTGCACCAATGTCCATGTTCACTTTGGTGGATTTTCTAGGCAGCAGGTTAGGTCTAACTGTAAGCGCACGCATGCCAGCAGTTAACAACCCGTCCTTTTAATATTCTTGCTCAACTGAGGAGGTCAAATTGTTTGGAACATGCTGTAGTAAGAATGAATACAGGATAGAAGTTGTGTGAGGCATTTTTTTTCTACAATGACTGCCACTGTGCTTTATGCCAGGTAAGAAAACAGCACCCAAATGTCAAACCTGTTGCAGGGAAGGCTTTCTGGTATGCCAGCTTACACCGTTGGATATGGTCTCACTGCTGCTATTTTCCATCTTACTGGAAATAAATCTAAGTTTTTAAAAAACTAACTGAGATGCAGAGCGTCCAAACGGGAATATATAAATACCTAAGTGGTAAGGCTTTTTGAGATGCAGTAAGGCATAGCGTTAGAAAAGTTAACAAAATACATGCTCCCCTCACACGTTTTTATGAGCCAATTGTAACCTAAAATGCAAAAGCTCACCTCCAAGTCATTGAAGAAGAGTCTCGAGTCGGCCAGGTTGAAGATCATCTCCTCCATCCACAAACCGAGAGACACAGCCTTTGAGGAGTCCTGAACACAGAGACAGACACCGACCCCACAAAATGAACAACTTACACCGCTACACTACGCAGCTCCACTACAGGGTTAAACGTTGCTGTGTACACTTTTTATTTGGAACTCATGTCAAATTAGGTTTTGAATTAATTAATCTCCCGACATAATTGATCTCCTCTCAATCAAGTGTATGTCTTAGTGTGGATGTCCTCTATATACAGTATGTGTTTATGTCTTAAGGCATGTCTACTGTATATATAATGTGGTAGCAAACTTTCCCTCAGGCGCAGTAAAGAATCTTATCTCTCCATCGGTCGCAGCATTTAAAAAAAATAAAAAAATAAAACAGGTTTGGAAACTACAGCTTGTGGTTAGACCTAAGAAAGATGTCGGAACAACATCTTTATTGTTTCAGGGGCTGCACCCTTTATAATTGGCGTAAGAGGTTTGGCATTTAGAGAATAATACGCAAAATTTGATTGTTCACATTATTACTCTTGTCATGATTCATCTCGCCTTGTCAGTGCAGCCGCCTGTTTGTCTCAGCTTTCTTTTCACTTCCTCTGCAAACTCATCAACTGGGTTGACAAACAGGTTTCGGGGAGAGGCAAGTGTGAATATGTATCTGTCAATCCAACCTTCTGCAGATTCTAACTCTTTTCTGACTTGATTTGTTTCGTCTCTCTTCCTCTAGAGTTCCAGTTTTCCGCATATCTCTCCACCGGCTCTTTAATATTCACAGTAAATTATGCACAGACTCATAAAATGCAATTCATTTGATGAACTGCACTATTAAATTAAACTCGGCGAAAAACAATCTTTTTATTAATTAAATTCAAGCAAGTTTCAAGAATCTCCTATTTGATTGTTATATAAATGAATGTACTGAATGAAAGGAGGGAAAAATACTTAAGAAAATCATAAACACAACAGTAAGTCTATGTGATTGAACTACATAACTGCAGGGGATTTAGTAGTTAAAAACACCTAAATGCTTCACCTGGTCAGCTGTATCGGTATATTTTGCTCTTTGTTTATGTTGGTCTCCACCTTCTTCACCCTCTTTTCAGCGTTTTCTCTGTCTATCAACACCTCGCACCACCCTGCCTCTCTTTTCCCGTTCTTTTTCTCTCGCATTGGAAACAATCCAAACAACTATGCAGGTGTTGGAATACACCAACTTCACTTTTGTTACTTAATAAGCAAATGATAAATCACGACCCGGAGAACCAAATAAATCTTAATGTGCAGGCAGTCAGGCTGACAAACAGCAAAAAGCAGACTACAAAAGCAGGTGTGAGTGTGAATGCGTGGCGTATTGTTTAGATGGCAGCGCTGGCTTGTCTTTGGCAGCGAGACAGGAGAAGCAGAGGGGTGTCAGCCAGAGGTGAACATTAGATTAGTGCATCTGAAATGACATGTAGAGCTGTATTCTGGCTCAAAGTGGTAGAAATTGGCTTGGTGACAAAAGCGGGGTAAATTATGACAATTACAAAAAAAACCCTCCCACCCCCCCTCTCCAAAAAAAAGGTGTGAAGAGAAAAATGTAATTGAGGACGAAGGGCGTAAAAAGTTCAGTAGGAGGAGCAGGAGGATGACAAGGAGAAAATGATGAGGGGGGGGGGGGAGGATTGAGAAACACTGGACAGAAGAGGAAGAGATGAATGGAAAGGATGAAGAAGGAGGGGTTAAAGGCTTAAGGAAGGATTGTTCTGCTTGTGTAATAATAACAAATAATTACCTATAATCACCTTTCGCAAAAACAAAAAACGAGGGCTGCTCTACCGCAGGACAAATAAAAAGCCTCTTTCTGATAATCCCAGAGAAGAATTTAAGAAGAGAGACAAAAAGAGGAGGAATGAAAAGACAAAAAAAGAACACCTAAAACATTAAGTTCCCACCTTTACTCTTATGCAGGATGTTCAATATGAAAAACACAGTAGAGGACAGAGAGGGGTGCTGTATGATAGATGAGATAATGGAAGAGCTGTTACAGGGGAGGGAATCAGCTCCTCATGTGGCTCTCCATTCACCTCTGGCTCACCAAGCTGGTGAAAACAACTGTCTTTCAACACACCCATTAGTCTTTCCTGCACGCTGGGCCCAGACTTGCCTTTACTCATAGGGCCAAAACATTTGTTTATGATAAGAGTTTAATAGGCTGACCCTAATGGGAAGAGCCTGGCCTGTTAAAAGTAGAGAGAAAGCGGCACACGGAGTGGAGAAGGAAAAAAAAAAAACATCATGGTTGTCCGAGGAGGTTGAGTTAGCAGTACATTTGCGGGGGAGAGGGAAAAAAAAAAAAAGGAAGAAGAGGGGAACGCGTCGCTAGCTTGTAAACCGTCTCGATGCTTTGGATTGTTAATCTGTTTTTCCGCTGTCACTCATTCAATTCCTCTGCTGCATGTCTGAGTTTTGATGTCAGAGTTTGTCCAACTGAGTTCCAGCAGCGGGGTGTTTGGGTGGTGGGAGGAATCAGGAATTTTTGGCACATGAGTCACATTTCAACACATTTACTCTCTCCCCCCAACCCCAACGTTTTCTCTTCACCACCCCCCCCCCCCTCCTCTCTGTGGCAGAAAAGAAAGAAAAAGAAACAACGGCATGCATGGCCTGCCGGGGGCTGAACCGATCAGAAACGCTGCTCTCAAACTCCCATCAGCCTTGTGTCAACCCGCAGGGGGACCGTGAGAATTCAAAACACACATCCCCGGCCAAAACCAAGAAACGCACCACTGTCCGCCCCTTGTCAGCTGCCTGTCTGTTATGTAAAGGTCCCACCGGCTGTCAATCACGCCGCAGGATGCCCGGGTAGCTAAACAGCCCCGGTGCATTATGAAAAGAAACAAGAGGGCAGAAAGGCAAAACAGCCAGCGTGTGAAAATGCTCAGGGATGAGATCCAAAGGTTGTGGACTCGGCTCAGCAGCCAAACCTTTGACTGTTAGTCAAATAAGCACTCAAACACTGAGACGAAGGGCGATGTGACGAAAGCAAGATCAGTCTGTTGTTGCGAGGGCTTCGCGCCAAACTGTGCCTACCTACCGTAACGTTAACTGTTGTCATTAAGTGTGATGAGCTACAGCACGTATTCTTACAGTAAATGACTAAGGGAGGGGTCGTATCATCGTACCTTGCCAAATCGTGAGGAGAAGGTTCCCGTGAGGAGCGAATGGAAAATGATGATGGTTTCATCCAGGTCCCAGATAAACACACGCTGCAGTGAAATAACAGATATGTAATGTTAACCTCATGAAAGTTTATGAGTCTGTGTGTGTGTGTGTGAGTGTGTGAGGGAGAGAGAGAGAGAGAGAGAGAGAGAGAGAGAGAGAGAGAGAGAGAGAAATAATGAAGAGAAATGCTGATAATTTTCAACACTGTGTGTGTGTGTGTTTACCTCTATATCAGAGTCCAGAGGTGGAGCGGGGTCACTGACTCTTTTCCTCCCTCTCAACTTCCCATCTGACCCCCTTCGTGCGGGGACCCCCTCCTCTTTACCTGGCGTAGGGGGGCTCGGCGGCGGGTGGTACTCGCCTAGAACACACACATAAAACAAAGTTGCAGTCAGTCTCTATAAAACAACCTTTTTTTTTTTTTTTTAAGATTCAGACTTTGATGTATTAACTCCAGAGCATGTTTAGGGGGAACTCTTTTTACTCAATTTACTAGTCACAGAGAATACTAAAGATAGCATCGAGTTTCATTAAGGCAACCTTGGATCCAAATCAGCGTCTAAAAGTAAGGATATCTCAGGCAGGCTGCACACATTTTCAATGAAAAATCTGCCTCTTGAAAGTCACCCAACTTTATGGGAGCGCAGTACTAAATCCCTGGAATGTAGATTTAATATCCTATACACTGCGAAGACAACAGCTTATGTTACAGAAAAGAGCAGTGAGTGGATTCAAGAGAACACACTGTTTATTAAGTCGGGACTACAGAAAAACTTTTGTTTCGGGTAAGGCACGATATCGATGTAACTCTCTAGTAAGTTTGAAGGCAGTGAGGCACTGGATGTGTATTCCTTATACATGTGGCATGACATGTCCACTTGGAAAAATAAGAAAAGTTAAAGAGAACTTAAACAGCACAGGTGGTTCGTCCCTCCTTACCTGTGTGTGACTCTGGGCTGTGATTGGGCAGCATGACGGGGTGTTCTGGATGCTGATAGGCTAATGGAGCCGTGATGGCAGCGGGGCTGATGTTGCTGCTGGTTAGGTAGGGGCTGTTGTAGTGATGCGAGTTATAATACGGAGAGTACTGACTCTGACTGTAGCTTGAGTACGCTGAAAACTCCTGTGAAAACGGAAACGACGACTTTAATTAGTCAGTGTCATTTAACATTTCAAAATGAGATGTCCCACATTTAGACAGACAGCAATATGATTAAGACAGTTCTTCTACAGTAGCTGAATGAAGATGTTATTATTCAAGATTGCTACAATTTAAGATATATGTTTTTTGTATCCCGGTGTAGATACTCTTCAGATGTCTTGGCAGTAAAACAAACTGGTTGAAGTTACATTACTCACTTGTTGGGTAGAGTTGAATGGTGTTGAATTTGAGATTGCATGGGTGCCTTGAAAAATTCCAGATGATATACCACCACCTGAGAAACGACGCGAGGACAAAAGGTCAAACTTTCAGGATATAATCCATCACGCAGGAGAGAGAACAATTACTAACTGGTGAGAGATTTGACTGCGTTACATCTTGCATTGAGGAATCAACCTCGGATATAATTCCACAACATTTGGTCTGATCTGTGGAGGAAGTCACGAGCAGCCAACTTTGACTCCTTCCTCAGTGACAGCTCGGTGCTGCAGGAGCTGGGAGTGAGATTTATGTTTGACATCCCAATACAGGTGGGAAAGTCTGCTGCTGCTGCTGCTCTGGGAATCTTCTCAGTCTAATTAAGCCAAGGCAGGAATGTCTTCCTCCAAGCAATCTCCCCCGACAGTGACGCTGCCTCAGCCTGCATCTTTCTGTCAAGTCTGTCCATGCTGTTTGTTTGTCTGAATAATTATTCTAAGCTCCACAAAGAATGTTTTCTGCTCGGTACGTCTGTTTGCATAATGGAAAAGGCTCTGTCTTGGTGGAAGTGTGCAAAATGGGCCAAAAACAAAAGAACACATTACAATTTGGAGTAGATTCAAATCACGGGGCGGATACACAAACAAAGCTACGCTTTCATCACCATAGCGAGGTAGGGCACTTGCGCTGCATTTATGTGACGTCGGAATAATGTAGGAAAACGCAAAGAGCTAATTACTGTGTGCATTGCACTTAAAGTATCTGTTTTAACTCTTTGTAAATACTTGCTTTGTTTGGTGGTTTTTGTTATGAACAGTGTGACGGTAAAGTTAATACGATGTAGTTTAAGTACGGTTAGAAAGTTGATTTAGTAGTATTTACTGTGAAGGGATTGCCCTGTTTTGTTTTGACTGCGAACAGTACAACAAGTCGCCCTTTGGCAATAATAAAGATTTACTCTCCTCTTCTCTGACATAACCTGACCCGGAATATTTTTAAAAGGCTCCCTTTCCTCACGTCCACCTTCCATCATTTTGTCCACTACTGCTCCGTCTCGCTCCCCATTTCTTCTTCTCCACCCCACAGTGCATGACAATCAAGGAAAGAAATGACTCAATGGAAGAACCACACTGAAACCTCCCCAGACAACACAACAATCTTCAAAGCGACTCAAGGAAAAATCCAGGAGGTCTCTCGAGTAAACACAAAAAGGCTCCCATAGTCCCCATTTGGTTTCAGTTGTACGCACAGTGTACAGTATGCATTTCGATAGCTTTTTGTGGTGTGTGTGTGTGTGTGTGTGTGCCTGTGTGTGCGTGCTAAGGCATTGTGTACAGTACAACGGACAACATGGAAACATTCTGAAATCCTACAAACATTTGGTTGTTGTGGCAGTTTATTACCGTTTGAAGTTTGTAGTTAATGATTTATGCATAAAAATATTCAAACAAATTTATTTTGTTTGGGAACAGTGTCTTTCAAACTCAAACTACACTCTGTTAAAAAAAAAAAAAAAAAAAACGTTTGTTGGTCCAACAGTCATTGAGGGCTTAGCAGTGTGTAAGAGGTTTTTATCATAAGTGTATTCACATGAATATTTACATTCCAGTATGATGTCTGACGTCTGAATATTCTCTTTATGAAGAATTGATATGGAAAAATAGAGCTATCGTGGGACGGGCTAAAAATCAGAGAGAACGGAGACAGAGGTTTACGATCTCGCCCTCATGTGCTGCTACTTGTTATCAACTCTCCGTGACAACTGAGCAAACTTCAGGTTAGCAATGCTGGTGAACAATAGTACAACTCGAGTCTCGTTTTTGTAACTTTGGACCACATCTATTGGGAGACACGAGACCTGGCGACACTGAGATGTGAAATCACTACAACTAAGTCAGACAGGGGAAAAAACTGCGAGCGGTGAGACGATGAGACAGGTTGTAAACACACACACAGTTTAGGTAATCCAAACTACTTATACTACTAGTTAGGTAATAAGTGAGCACACTGTCAATGCTGGCAATGATCCCTCCTTACGCAGGGAAAGTGGATGATCAAAGTTGGGTCACAAACTCGGTCTGTAAATAGACAGTTTGGGAAATGATTTAACTGTTCAATTCTTTTTCTTATCTAAAAAAGTTTGGCTAACCTATCGAAGCCTACGTATGAGTCTTTCTTGCCCCGTCTGGTTTTCTGTTCAACTTTAACCTTCCATATTCGCTGAATTTGTGCGTAAAGTTTTCCTGAGGATTTTCGAAACTTTTTAAACGCCCTGATTTTCTGATTTCACGTCCAAATAAAGTTGTTTGGATAGATTCGGCTTGCCTGATTGTCTGAACGCTCCTTACGCGTTTCACTTGTTTTAACGTTGTCGGCGCGTTCCTTGATCTCCATAACTAACTTGGTGTAATACAATGCTATTACAATAACCCAATAAGACTGACGCCAAACCTACAAAAATAAGCAAAAGTAGGGAAATACTTTCTCTTTAAAGAGTAAACAGATGTGTTAATGCCTGGCCCATTATAATATAGAAACTCAATTATCAGAGAACTTATAACTGAGCTGGGATATAGATTATGTAGCACCAAACCTCATCTGTTTACTGTTTAATCCTGTTTTGTCTCTCCTTTGTCTCATCCATACAGTGGAAACAGGCTCATCCCCTGTCTGCAAGATTAAACCTACTCAGCCCTCCGTATAATTCACCTTAACCTCTCCCCTCTCACACACAAGGTCAATTTCACGCTGCTTTCAAAGCCATAAAGTCGCACTGAGCGAGTCATGCTTTGGGCGCCGGACGACTGAGGAATGTGTACAGCCCAGATACACACACACAATCACAAAAAACACACACACACACACACACACACACACAACATGCGTAGGCAGAGAGCCGCACACACTTCATTTGAGTTTTTGTCCCTCTGCCCACATCTTTGTTCTCTCTGGTATTCTTGTTTTTTTTTTTTTTGTTTTTTTTTTTTTGTTTTTTTTTTAAATCCTTTCTCCCATCCTCTGTCTGCATGTTTTCTCACTGTCTCTTTCTCTCGAACAGACACAAGCGCTTGCATGCTGTGTTGTTGGTCTGAGTGGAGAAAGGGGGCCTGACCCCGAGAAAAGAGGAGGGGTGGGGAGACTTTTGACGCCAGGAGTCCAGACCGCAGCTAATGGAGAACAGGTGTGGCGGAGAGAAGGAGAGGAAAAGAGAGAAAGACGAGGAGAGAGGAGAGGAAAAAAAAGGAGTAGAAAAGCTGAGGAAGGCAGCACGAGGATGGACGCTCCTTCCAGAAAAGGTTGCGATCAAAGACGATGTTTATAAGGTTTGTGCGTGACAGCGTGTCCATACATTGAGTACATACAGTGTGTCAGACTGACCGTGTGTGTGCGAGTAGCTGTAGAGACTCTGACTGGGAGGAGTGCTGCTGAAGTTTGAGTAGCCCAGTATTCCCGTCTGTCCTGGAGAGTGACTCAGGCCATCTTCTGTTTTAATGTCTAAGCATGGAGAGATGCCATCGAGGGAGCACAAGAGGAATTTGTTTGGTTCCATGAAAAACATGCATTTTTATAGTCTTTCGTACAAACGGAAATGGACACATATTTGTAAATATCTAAGATTTTATTTGATGTGAGTACTAATGTGAACTAAGTCTGTATTCCCACTGTGGATTGATTAGCAACGACCGATACCACTGTAGGGAGCACGCAATCAAATGTAGAACAATCTCTTTAGGACAATGTGCTTGTTTCTTGTACTCATTACAGATTGGTCTTGTCCCCCCTCGTGTCCCCCTCGTTTCTCCCTCTTTTTGTTCCACTGTGTTGTAATGCGACCGAATTAGTTTCCAGTTTAACATCGATGTTGTCCAACGTGCTGTGACGTTATTGTGTCTTGCTGCTTCCACAATAAAAAAAGAAAGTGAGCACTTCAGAGAAGTCAACAGACCTACACTAACTTGCACACACTGATAAATAAATAAATAAAGAAATAATCGGAGATTTGGCTGTACCTGGGTGCTTTGCCATCACATTACAAAGGTAAAGGAATTTGTCATTTATAAAGCAGCATGTCTGTTTGTACTCACTGTAAGATGGCATGCTGTAGCCCTGTGTGTGGTGAGTGTAAGGTGTGTACGGCCCTGTAGCCTGGAGGGCGGGGCTGTACTGAGTCTGTCCATACGCAGCCATGACGCCTCTCCCCCGTCAGCAGATCTGAGAAACAATGAGGAAACTTTTAGTGACAAGTTCTCCTTCTTTTTATCTGTTACAGCAGAACATGTGTCTTTGTCACGGTTAGAGTGTAAGAAAGAACATACTAAACATGCAAAACAGCCACAAACAGAACTCTGCTGCGATGCGAACGCTGGTAAAATCTGAATGGATGGTTTGATTTGTGCAAATTCTAGCATGAAACAATTACAAAAAAAACTGGATTCTGGTTTTTAGTCTAATAAACTAGAATGGGTTAATAATTAACAACACACAGTTTAAGGTTAAACCACAATTATGTGGCAGTTTCCTTGTCAACAACAGATATTAATGGCGTCGCATTTGAGCTTTCAATGCTTACAATTACAAACACAAAGACACACATTGCAATGCATGACAAAGAAGTAATGCAATTCCGCTTTCAATTTCAGTGACATGTCACGCAAAACTCACCTGCAGTAGGTACGATGAGTTTTAAAATCGATAATATGAAGCCCTGTGAATGAGGCAAGAATAGGGAATGTCAGAAAAATAACAATGAAACCAGGAAGGAAATGAACAGTGAGATTTTTTAATAATAATTCCAGAGAAATTGTGTAATGCAGGAAACCTTCCAACACCAAAATCTGATAAGATTTCAGAAAAACACATGGTTGTCAAATGTTTCCTGTACTTATGAACAATATTAGAATTGAGCAGCAAATCCATAAAAATCAGGGTATAATTGGTTGCCCTCACAAAAACAAACAGTCTCATAAATGATGTCCTCACTCCCTGAAATGAGGGTGTGAGCCTTCTCATTAGGGGTTTATCTGAAGGGTTTATAATCTGTTTGACTTCACAGGCCGACTGGAGGATCGCAGTAGCTCCAGCGATCAGCCACTTTTCATCTGAAGCGCTTTACTCTCTTTTCTTTGTAGTTTTGCACTCTCACCTGGCTCTGTAGAGAGAGCTTTATCCTCTTTATCCCGTCACACTGCAGTTAGTCGGGTTCCGCTCGAGCCGTCAACTCTCCTGTGGAAACAATATGAAACGCACATCAGGACACAGGTATGCAGGTGACTGACACATGGCGACGGGCCTCGGGCCATGTTGCAGCAGGATGAGGAGGGGGGAGAAGGTATTTTTTTCTCCATGCACTCAGTTCAAGAGGTGAATAGTTTTAAAGAAAGAAAGAGAAGATGTATGTGGTATTGATGTGAAGAGTTTGGTCATTAGAGACTCTGACAGTAAAATGATGAGTTACAGGAACCTGACAGGTAACATTATTTCTTGGAGAAAATGTGAGAAAAATGCGCCAGTAATGCTGACTCACTTGGCTGTTTGGCACCAGTGCCAAGCGTACTGGAGGAAGCTATCCAGAGGAAAGAAAGATTCAAAATAATAGCAGTGTGTGGGTCACAATTTCCAGTTCAGCATAACCAATTTGCATGGGTCATACGACGACACAATAGAGCTTTGACAAGATGAGACAGGTGAGATTTTGAAATACAATTCTACTGAGACGCTATCTCTTCTACTGTATGTCTCTGGTTGTATTTGGTCCCATTAACAGAAGTATGGAAGGATAAAAGAGAGAGAAAGAAAAGGGTGAAAAGACGAGAGGGAAGGGGAGGTCTCGGCTCAGTAAGCCGGAGGTCAAAAGGTCAATGCCACATTAATTAGTCTGAGCAGGAAGCTGAATGAGGTCGGTCTGTTTGACAGCAGCTGCTAAAGCTAACTCGCACAAAGTACCAGTCAATCTGAAGCAAGATGTGTGGTGGGTGACTGAGGTTGTACTGGTAAACTCTCAGGTGAAAAATCAAGTCACCTACAGAACTCAGAACTATAGAACTCCTTCTTTCGTCTGCATTTTGTGTCACACTGTCTATTAACTTTTTTTTTTTACTT
>CALSBV010010288.1:4318276-4354388 GCA_943590825.1 Bovichtus diacanthus
AGAGAGAGAGAGAGAAAAGAGAGAGAGAGAGAAAAGAGAGAGAGAGAGAGAGAGAGAGAGAGAGAGAGAGAGAGAGAGAGAGAGAGAGAGAGAGAGATACACAGAAGCTAAAAAATGTCAAGAACTGTGTGGCTGTGAAGAAATACATAATGAAATTGGTGCAGATAAAGTCAGGAAGAGCAGAGCTTCCTATGAAAATATTTATCATTCCACAAACGTTTGGCTACAGAGGGGTTTGGAATTAATTTGTGTTTTCTTAAGAGGGGGTGCCTTGCGCTACAGGATGGGGAATTCTCCACAGCCCGGGACTTTTTGGGCTGCTGCTTATTCACAATTTATTAGAGCTAGTAATAGGAACCATGAAGGCTGAGAAGAGAGAGGGAGAGAAACTGAGAGGGATCCGGCCCAGCCATGGAGAGCGAGTCCAGAAATGGGGCCTTATGTTATTAAGAGACGAACCGCAGTGTTAAATCAAACACGCCCGAGAACACACCTTCGGTATGTGGTCTGAGCCCCCCCCCCCCCCCCCAACAAGACCCTTGCATGGTATTTCTGGGGGTTAAAATACAGGTATATAAAAAGGAGATTTAATGAGATTTACAATCTGTCACACACCTGAATCATGGACATGATACAGCAACTATCTAAAAAATAAGAATCCCTTTTTTGGCCGGCCATTACCCCTGCAGGTTTATTTCAGATAACTGACAGCGACAAAGAGAGATGTAGGTCTAGTTTATTTTATAAAATTCTGAAATGACTGTGACATTCTTGAGAGTTGGTATATGGAAAACACATTTGCCCTCAAGTTAAACTTCGTGTGCCCTGCAACAACGATGAAAAAGCTCAGATGTCCGTCCATGAAGACGCAAAACCAAAATGTTATAGTTCTATTAAAGCTAATTAAAATGTTATTTAAAAAATAAGTGATGTTATGATCTAACATATTTAAATCATTAACATATACATTTTTAATGTCATGACAAAAATCTAACCAGGTTCTAGAGAAGAAAACGTAATGTCAGATTTCTTTGCTTTAAATCCATTTATTTATTTTCAAAAACCAAAGGGCCCCATTAAATCCTTACTCCTCCAACTGTGCAGCTGATAGACATGTTTAAAGGTGATTTAAATGGTTGGAAAACAAGTGAGTGAGTTTCTAGTCTGGAGCCATGAAGGGGTCCTTGAAAAATATGAATACCAGCCTTTGAAAAAAAAATGCTTAGCGAGGCTCCCCTAATTTAGTTAATGAGGGTCCCTGCATAGCTACTGGGGGGGGGGGGGGGGGGCAGTGATTTGAGTCTTATCTTCTGTACTTAAGCCGAGCAAAAAGTGTTGCACCGATTCAACCAGCACCAAGAAAAACAAAGGAGCTCAATCGAAGAGAAGGTGCCTCACACGCGTCTCTCCACATCTTTTAAAGGGCTCAGTGAGACACAAATAACTGATTTGTTGATGGTGGATTTTGTGGTTTTCTGCTCTTATTAATGACTTGACAATGAATTGGAATGAATAAAAGAAGCTGAATAGTAAAGAACACAATTATGTGATAGTATCCTCAGCTGACATGCAGATTTCCAACTGCACTGAAAAAGAAAATGTACCATTTACTTTTACACTGGCAGACATCTTTCTGCATTACAATATAGTTTGTCTTTAAATTTCAACAAGCGTTTGCTGGTTGTATGAGGATAATTTTCCCTTCAAGTATTAAGGTTATATTTAATTAAATAAATGTATGTCTGGTAGTTGTTGTTTTCTCAAATTCTCACACATTATATGAAAGCACACATTTTCAAATATTGTCATTATTATGTTAGACTAATTGTAAAATTAAATAGAAAGACCAGGTGGAGTTATTAAAAATCAATTAGACATATTTGATAATTTACTTACTGTTTATTTTATTGTACATGATTTGATATTTAACTTGATCACACATTTAATTAAAAACCACACAAGGCTTATTTAGAGCCAATTGTTCTGATCTAAATGTAAATTAAATGCGATGTTTATTTAAAAGATGATCTAGATTTAGGACAAACAGAGCTGAAAAACACTTAAACAGAAATATTTCCCAACACAGAAGGATGAACTCGTGAGGCAATTTTATAAAACATAAAGCTTTGACCAGAATAAAAACCCTCGCACGCAAAAAACCCTCGATGTCATGATCAAAATGAATTTATAAAACAGAGGCCGGAGTGTTTCACACCTACCATAATTCAGAAAGAAGAATCTGCAGTGGGGAGGAGGGGGGGGAGAAAAATCCGATTATCAATCAGAGCAGTTGCCTCTCCATGCCCAGCAGACTCCGCAGACTTTTCACAAGTGTCCCGGCAAAATCAGAGGCAAAGTGAGCGCTCCGGGATGACTCGCAGCTCCCGAGAAGAAGCAGAAGAAGAAGAGGCTCCAGGTGCTGACAGCTGACAGCTTTCTGCAGACGCTCACTCACATCGATCTCACATCTCTTCCTCTGCAGCTTCAGGAGCGTGTTTGCTTTCCCGGCGGTGAGGAAGTGATGTTAAGTAAATGAGCGAAGATTTCTGGTTCCTCCTCCTCCCGAGACTTGCGCGCGCTGCACGCAGCCTCAACGCGCGCGCGCGTGTACGCGTGTGTGTGTCTGTGTGTGTGTGTGTGTGTGTGTGTCTCTCTGTGTGTGTGTGTGTGCGCGTGCGCGTCCGAACGCGCTCCCTTATCTCAACCACTCTTCTCATTTATTCCTTCCGAAGAGCAGCTTCGCCTCTCAGTTTCTTCTTCGTCTCTTTAATCTCCCTTTTAAATCTTTGTTTGGTCAAGAGCTCTTCTTCGTTTGTTTATACAACGACCCTCCAACTATTCGGTCCGCCTCTCTGAAGCAGCGGACCCTCTATATGCGCTACAGATAGGAGGATTTGTTAGTTTGTGGTAAATAACTGCAGGCTATTGACAGTTTTATCAAGAGTGTTTGTTATCTTTTACTGTGTGTAAGTGTGGGTGTGTGGATCATTTCCATTCCCACCTCACTTGATAACCTACTTTATACTTTTTCTTCAAAATACATAAAACTAACTTGGCAGGTGCCATTTTTCTGCTTGAATCAATGCTTGCCATCTTATTTTTATAGGCCGTTTATATATATTGTATATATATGTACACAAATAAATAAATAAATATATATATATATATATATATATATATATATATTTATTTTTAATTTTTTTATTTTTATATATATATATATATATATGCATATGCAATACATAAACAGCAATAAATATCATAATATAATAAATGTATTGTATGTATTATATAATGTATGTATATAATAAATAAAAGTGGTGGGATAACTAATACAAACACTCAATACAAGCAAAGAGTGTGCATTCAGTAATTGAATTTAAGTAGAAAATACGCAAGATGTAGTAAATATTACAAATTATGCAAAATTACCCATTTTAAAGTGTTAATGATTTTATATATAGGCCTGATATACTATTAAATTATTATTGGTGATTCATTAGAATACAAGCAGTTTTAATGTTGTAGCAGGTTGCAGCTAATTGAACTACTTAACAGGCCGTTGGATAGTTTAATCGATGACAATGCATCATCTTTAAAAACGCTTGTCATATGTTTCGTGTGTCAAATCTTATGCTGTTTTTTAAGTAAATGTAGTGGAGAAAAAACAAAATATTTCTTTGATCTGTACATGTAAAGTAACAAAAAAATTGAATACGCAAGTGCCTCAAATGTACAGTTCACTAAATTTACTTTCCGCGGCTGATTATGTATTGTTTGAGCAAAAACATAAAAGCAAAAGATATCTCTTGAATATGGTAAAAAAGCTGTATACTGTTTCAAATATTACTGTAACATTGATCCCAACTGCTCATAAAGCTTCCATATCCTTTAGATAATAAATATTCATACGATGCTATTGGTAAACTTAAATCAGTCCACTTTTTAATATCAGCTTGATATACTGTACATCATATTTTCACTCGTTTGAAGCGCCGTAATCATAATACGGACATTTAGACATTTGTGTTGTCCGTTTCCCACATTATCTAGGCCTATTTACATATCAAAATATCTTTCTGATTTCTTACTGATTAAGTGTTCAGGCATTAAACGCCTTTTTAGATTAATTCTTATATTTTCATTTACAACCCAAGGCCTAGAGCACATCACCTGCTCCTGGTTGTGTATATGGGAAATGTCAAAGATCGTTCAAGGTTACCAAAACAGGCCTTGTGGTTGTGTAGTCTTTACAACACCTGCTGAACTGAAGAAAAGCAATATTTGACAGTTTTGTCTGCCTGAGAGCAAACAACATAATTTTCCCTTGAAAGGAGGGGGCACAATGCAGGTGTCTCATCCTCTGCCCGCCTGTTTGTTTAACAAAATGAGAATATGTGAGTGTTTGTGCCTGCTTCATGTGTACCCACCTCGTGTGCCATTGTCTCTGTGTGGATTCTGTAACATGAGGAAGAGTGTGTCGGAGCTGGGAGCCATGACTCAGGAGGAAACAGGTTCTCCTGAGCGGGGGACAACAGGATGCCCTCGCTGACACCATCTCAACACCAGCAGACATGGATATGTGAGGGCACCTGGGGGAGATTCGTGCTACTTTGCATCTGGGCTAGTGTCGGCATCGCTGACCTTTCCGAATAAAAAGAAAAGAACATCCTGGAGGGTAATAGGGCTTTCAAAAAAGCTGGATAGCAACACGTGTCCTGGGTGAAAAGATGTTTTTTCAACACTGTGTAAGATAAGTACAGCACGAGAAAGATAGAGGAGGAACTAATCTGCTGGCTGCTACCAGATCTTAGTTATAATCTATAAATCACAACAAGCCACAGGCATATGAGAAAAAGTACCTTTTGAATATCTGTTAAACTTTCATTAATATCAATCAGATGGCATGGGTACAACTACATAAGTAGATAAAGAAAGAACACATATTAAAATGGTTCTATAAAGATGGCCCCTTTTGAACTTAAAGGAAAACTACACCCTCTTATACCAAAAACTGTTGTCCTTGGATGAATTCTTGTCATTTTATGCTGTAATTCACTTGTTTATTTCCTTGCCCCAACTTATCAAGAATTCTTTCAGTTAGTAATATCCTGCTTTACCGATAATTACTTCCATAATTACCCCCAGAAAGAATGTGTCTCAACCTGTTGCATTTGGCACATGTAAGAGTGATAGTGACAGAAACAAGGAAAACATATTTACAGCACTCACTCAATACACAGCATGGCTTGTAGCAATGCATGCTGGTCTATTGTATCACGGCCAATGCAGAAAGAAGTGAGATGTTACAATGCGGCACCTGTACGTAGTCCTGAGGTCACACATAGGGCAAGATGGCAAACATTAATAAAAACACTTTATATAAATAGCATGTATAATAATAACAATAATAACAATAATGATGATAATAATAATAATGATAATAATAATAATAATAATGATAATAAGTATCCTCCAAATAAACTCCTCTGTAGCTACAAATTTTATTTTTATTTTATGTATTTTTTTCTGGTATTTTAGATTATGTGCTTTGACAAATTTTGTTAAAATTGCAATTATCATTCAATAAATAATCTATAATATTTAATTTTTTCCAAGCCCCTCAGGTAATCTGCAGTATTTTTTAAATATCACTCAGAAGCACATGACACAAAATCACATACGTTTGACCTGAATAACAAAAATATGCCATAAAACAGCAAAATACAACAGAAATGAAAGGTACGTTGGGAGTAGCAGTTTTGCTTTACCATTTTTAATGCACAAAGCAAAAACAATTTACGAGAGGCCGTTGTTTTTTATTGGTGTTTTTAATATCAACAGCCAAGACCTTATGAACTCAGTTTCAGTAACATGATGAGTGATGATCACCAGGAATGTCGAAGGTGCAGTTTCAATAACCAATACCAAACATTTTACACTTTGCCAGTGATACCAGACTCATAGTAATTGTTAATGATGATATAATTGAGGAGAAATTTGGTCTCATGGTGTTTTTTGAAGGAACAATGTACTAAAAAATATACAGGCATGATTTTCAAATCCTTCATGGTGACAATGCAGCACTGAGGTACAAAATGACAATGGGTCTGGGAAGTACCGTGACCCAGACACGATGAACTAGTCTGCCTCAGGTTCAAACAGCGAGCCAACTCCTTTCTTCCACTGGAATGTGCGGTGGAGAAATAAAAGCTGCCATTGTCTCTCTCTTCCTCCGATGGGCTCAGTTGGCTGTCTGTCGTCTTGCCAGCTGGCGGTATCTGCTGACACACAGTTACTGTCACAATGTGTCATCAGCCTTCCTCCCGTCAGGCTACAGGAAAACGTTGCCTCTGAGTTTGCTGAGGTACGTTTTAATTACAGAGAAAAAAAAAAAGGTGTCTTCTGTGATTAACGAGAAGAATCTGTCTTGAGCTGTAACTCGGCCCGATGTGGACTCTCATGTGAAGCGGTTCCAGGTTTGAAGCTGAACATTTTGGTTGTGTGGAACGTTGACGCGAATGTAACGTAAGCATCATGATTTCTATGCTGAGGGATAATGCGAGAACTCGGAAAAAGGGAGGGAGAGAGAATATAAACATGAAGAGCAAATGAATGTAATAGTACACTTTGCAGGGCTTATGAGAAAGGAAGCAAGAGCCTTATAACCACCACATCTGCATTCATATGCTATTTATCTCCCAAAAGCATAAACCTTAGCTTGTCCGGGCATACATGCCCCATTTGCTCCATGGCATCACTTCCACCTTCAAAATCATACACTTTTCTCTTCAGAAAAACCTGCCTAAAATCATATAAACCTGCGTCCAAGTCTCCTTTACTTCAAAACCTTCCTCAACATCGGCCCACTTGTTCCTCTTGCTGGCTTCCCCGATCTTACCCTTTAATTCCCGTCTCCCTCGTTCTCTCATTCACAGAACTATCAAGAGCATGCATCAGCAAAGAAAGACACGCACCTCAATACAATACAAATACTTTTGACTATTTTTGTTCATTTTCATTATCTAGGAAAAAGACACATGGCTATGATAACAGCGACGGTCCACGTGTGATTGAAAGTCACAAGTTCATACCCCATGTTTTGGTGGATTTTGAAGGTAATTTCTGGACTATGTGGTTTAAAACAGACTGGTAGGCAAGTGCAGACGTGGCACTAAGGGCCATATTGCTTAAATATGGTGATAACAATGCTCATTTTAGTATTCTCCTGAAAGGCATTAGTGGGAAAAGTGACAGAAATAGTTGGTTAACACATAGAAAAAAGAAATCTTCAGAGAATAGTTTATGTAAACCCCTACTTGCTTTCTCATCTCTGCACGCCTGGCTAATCATGTGTTAAGTGGGTGTGAATGTCAGATGTCGGTTTCGGAAAGTTTTAGATATTGGCGGAAGAAACCCACACCCCCCAATTCTGATGTTGGAAAAGCTGAAGCTGTTCCATCAGAGTGTACTGGCGCCTGAAGGGTCAAGATGGTTCAAGGGTGTTTTGTTTTAAATTGAAGATATTTAGTCACATTACTCTGAAAACATGATTCTTTCTAACCATTAATAAGTTACAGTATTCTCCAATGGATTTGAAGTCGTTATTGTTATTATGATGTAGGATTGTCATGCTAATGATTTTTCTTTAACATCTCAAAAAAATTCTAAATAAAACCTAAATATCAAAAAAGCAGAGGTTTGAGGTACTTATATACAAGTGCAGACTTTACATTGGGAAAACAAGAGGCCACTCTTCTAAAAAGCATTTTTCCCTCCCTCTGTCTCTAATAAACACACCCAGCATCCCTTCGTTCTTCCCCACTGGGACCAGTGATGGAGCAGCCCTCCCTCCCAGTGAGACAGCTCTCACCCAGGCTGGTTTTATGCTGTGCGTGTTATTTAACTGACCCTGGCCTCTTGCTGTACGGCTAGAGGCCCGTCAGGAACACACGCATGTGCAGGACCAGGAAGGACTTGTATTTCAAAAGTAATATGTTACAGATTGCTATTTGATAAAACAATCCAAAAATAGATAGAATAATCAAAACTTTTTTAACATTGACATTAACAGTGACTCAACATTCAAGTCAATTTGCGGTGTGGAAGCGCAACCGGTGTCAATACTTATTTTTCAATAACAAGTATATTTTCTGACAATCGGACTTATTCGAATAGCTTATGCAATACATAGTTACTGATGCATCTGTATTCTCATTGCTGCATTTTGCAGATAATTACACATTTTTGTCTTATATAACCTCAACATTATAAATCCATTATATGCAATTTACTTCCACTTTGCAAAGGACTCTACCCATGAAGAAGTGCATGTAATGTATGCATGCATACATGTCGTATAGGCTACATTACACTCACACAAAAACACACACACACTCCCCCTTCATAGCTGCTCTGCACCTCTCTTTGCCCTCCTCGGTGCCCCCCATGTCTCAGGAATGTGGGAATGATTGCTTTAATTTTATAAAGCGCACGGCTTCCTTTGGTTCAATTTTCACCAACACCATAAAAAAGAAGCAGTTGTAAGGTCAGCAAGAACCCATCTGGTTTTGCCATTGCTGCGGCTTTAATGACCAGGTAATAAAAGTTCAATTTGACAGAAATTACAACAGATGTTTCAGGCTGTAAGCCTCAGACAGAGTTGGTTCCACAGCGGGACGAAACCTCAGCCTGCAGGAGCTGCTCCACTGGTCTCATCTACTGTATAAAATGACTAACGTTTGTACTGTATGAGAAATAGCATTAGAAATGTGTAACAATACAGCGTGGAAGGTTCCCAGCTTCATACACAGCTTGTGTTAGTGGATGCTGGACATCCAGTGTGTAATGGTCGTTATAATCAGATATTGAAATTAATACAGTATCTGCATGATACAACATAACCAATTAAAACAGCCCTGTAATAAACGCTACCTTTGAGGTTTGGGCTGTTGGTGGGACAAAATAAAATATTTGAAGTTGTTCGTTGGGCTTGAATAAATTGTTACGGGGCATTTTCTTCGGCAACGACTTCTCGATTTACTGAGAAATTAATTAGCTGCTGTTTATAAAAATAAAGCTATTTTAAATTGTTAATCCTTCTCTTCATATGAAGTATTTTCTTCTTTTTTTTTTTGTTTCCATCCTGGGTGTTCCTCAGCTACAGTATAACGGGCTGAAACATGACAATATTCACCGCATGAATTTAATACTGACTGGAGGCACTAGATGATGATGAGTATCAATCCCATTAATATTGTCAGATTTTTACCCAGAAGGTACAATAAGACTGTCAGACCGTGCCGTGGCTGAACCGTTCAACGGTGAGAAAGTGTTTAGTCTGCTGACAACTTTCTCACCAAACCCAAGAACTGCAGCACACAACATTAAACCTTTAAAAGAATGTTTCAGCGGATACGTGAAATTGAACATCCTCGGGGCAGGTAGTCATCTGACTCTTCTGTATGTTTTCCCATGCGTACAAAAACAACAGTAGCTGTGTCAACCTATGTGAAAATAGCTTACATTTCGGCTTAATGTATTACACGGTATGCGAGTCAACACCGGATCAACAACATGCCACTTTCATCACCTAACAGATAACAAAAATAACAGAAAGCCACTTAGTACAAAAAGTGCAACCACCCTTAACAAAAAAAAAAAGCTGTAAACTCCTGCCTCTCTAAAGAAAACTAAACTACAAATGTCTCGAAAACCAGCTGGTGCTCAAGTGACAGCTCAGACGATTGACACTTGTTCTCACGTCTGGTGATTTATAATTCCCTCATGAATGCAAATAAAGCAAAAACCTCAGCCAGTCTCCTCCTCTCATATGATGGATGATCTCCTGAGAGAATTCCACAACTTTTTACTTTTTTGAAACCCTCCACCGGCACCCCGAACATACACACAAAAACACACTTTCAACTCTTCCATTTCCTGCGCACAGGCCCAGAGGTAAGACAGATACGTTCACACGTAGCTTTACAAGTTCCCACGACGGAGCAGAAAGCATCAGACTTTAGGATCCAAGCTTGAAAGCGTAGGATTTTTTATACTCTCTCTCTCTCTCTCTGACAAAGACGAGGCGTGGCGAGAGTATTGTATTTCTGCCCTGTCCATGTGGCTCAAGGAATGGTGTGAAATAGTTTCACAACAACACGACAATCTATTGTTTTGTTGACAATGGACGAGTTTTCGTCCAATTTTTTAGATGGTGACAGAGGAGTGACATTGCTGGACGATGACGATAGTCCTCTGAATGTTTTTTCCTTTGGGTAATGCTTTTCTTTTAAGAAGAACAGGGAAAAAGAGAAGAGCCTTGGGTCAATTAAACTTCAACTTTAAACAACAGCATCCGATGAGGTCAGTGGCTGTTTGTTAGCAGCTCGAACCAAAATGTGAGCGCAGCAAAATGTGATTAACGCTAATCATTTTGAACAAATGTCACTTTCCCGTTCAGGGATGATTTCACCATGTGTCAATCATTTGCGGTGCTGAAATGTCCTTGAGCAAAATGCTACAAGAAAATCAACCCGCTTGGGATCTATGTGACAAAAATGTTTCACGAAAAGCAAAAAGGTGGAGAAGGTCAATAGGATTCCTTCTCTGGGGACCATGAATGTCTGTTGTACAATCTTTCATAGCAATCCTTCCAATTGCTTTTGAGATATTTCAGTCTGAACCAAAGTGGTGGCTAAAAAGTTGGATGTGAAAAAAGTACCAATGGTTTGGAAACTGTAAAGTCATCCCCCCCAAAAATATAATTATATTTTCATTAAAAATAAACTAAATTATAAACACCAGGATACATTTAAGCACATGTTGGCCATGCTGAACTGAAACAAAACATTCAGTACTTTATACAGTCCAGAAGAAAATGTCTGTGGTAGTTCAGTGATGGAAAGTTCCTGCGTGTCAAAAAGGAAGTTCATTAATGCTCTTGCATTAGTAAAAATAAAATGAGGGTGAGGATGGTTCTCATCCATGGGATATCTTAAAGCATCTATCTCACAAATATTGAATTTCGTTATTATAATTGCACTTAAATCGACTGCCCTGTGGCGGTCCCATTGAACATGACAAAGGGATTGTTTCTTTTTTGGATCTTCTCCATCTTACTCATCGCTCCATAATGTAAATGTAAAGTAGTGCCAAGTGCAATCACACTCTGCTCTAATAAAAAAATAAAAAAATAAATATGACCATTGTTAAAGACAATACCAACTGTAGAGGTGTTCATGATAAGCATAAATTCATCATCAAATACCCACAGAGCTAAAACTAAACATCACATTAAACTTGACCTGTGAGGGTACTGCGTGATGTCATTTCTGCATATGTTGTGCTGGATTCCCATGGCTCGAAGGCTGAAGGAAGCAAGCGTTCATTACATGACCTGTATGTGCATGTCTGTCTGATTTCTGCCTTTCTTATGGAAGGCAAGATAAAGTTCAGCAAAAGGAAGTGAGTTGTAGGGGACACAGAGTAATAAGACCGGGGCAGAAGGCAAGAAAGGAAGAAAGAACAAAGGAAAGAATGAAGTTACGGAGTGAAAACATCATTAGGTGCTAGAAAATGAAGCATTCTTTCGACTTGATTTCACCTGCTCTTGGCAAAGTTCCTGTCAAATGGGGACAAACTGAAGCAACTCCTCCATATTCCCTCACACATGCTGCTCTTTAGGACACCGAAACAAAGACTGAGAATACAAACAAATAAGATGGAAGAGAATAACAAAGAGCGGTTCAGAATAACAGAGAGTAAAAGGGAAAGATTACAAGCACAAGGAGTCTTTTTCTGTATAAAACGGGACAAAGCTGAAATACTTTCTCATGGCTTCCTGAGTTGCAGAAGCCCCGCTGCCTCGCAATCTGAAACAGATTTGAGTCTTAGAAGAGAGAGAGAGAACCATCGCAGCGTCTGCTCTTTCTCTCCACTGGATCATACTGTACCAAGGTCAAAGGACAGGAAAATAATTCAAACCCGTAGGTCAAAAACAATATCGGCACTAAGGCTCATATTTTGTAAGCGGTCATGAGATGTCATTAACGTTACGCCCTTTTAAGAGGTTGCTGTTTACGCCATGCAGTATTCCCTGCCCAACATGCGGAGGTTTAATGTCAAAATATACTTTTCTTTCATGATTATGCTCATTAACATACTGTTTCTAGCTTGTGGTTGTGAGTTAAAGTTAAAATTTCACCCACAAGCAATTCTGAAGCATTGAAAAATTGAAGACGAACATCTAATTTATTTTCACATCCCTTCTGCTCATTGGAGCCATGCATAATGAACTGTGCTTTTACAGTGTGTCTGTCTGAGAAATATGGAAACAGACTATTTTAATGAGGGTAATATAAGACCCTGCAATGTTTGAGTCAGGAAAGCTGCTGCCTAGATCTCAGATGCACAGTAAAAAAGTAGACAAACAGTAAAAAACAAGTTGAAGACTTATTTTCTTACACACAATTGTGGTTTGAACATAACTTTGCTGCTTCATATTTTATGTCTGATGTTCATGAAGCACTGGATACTATTGACTCATATTCATTCAATGTTTGAACAATGTCTTTAAATGGCTTATTGATAGCTAAACCAAATGGGACAAATTGTGTCGCTGGTTTACCCGTGTGCTTTGGCTCTGTTAATATTGATTGACTCTTTAAGAAATGCGGGATGGTGACCCTTGGCCTTTGACCTTTCGTCCCACCAAAAGCTTACACAAAGCCACAGAATTTATAGCTGCAAATCAATAATGTGAAATGTGATAGCTGAAAAAGAAGCTAATGGATGAGGCGGACTGTTAAGTCGTCCCAAAAGTCGTCTTTGTCTCTTGGCATCATTTTGATATAAAGAATCACAGACTGGAGTAGTAAGCTTCCTGTGTGGAGTTGAAAGACATCACTTTACATTAACTGATGTTGTGGAAGTTGCTCAGCAAACTCAATAAACTATAAGAAATTCTAAAGTGGCTATTACATGGATGCAATTTACTGTTTGTGAACATTATATTTGTCTACCCCATATTCGATTATGTGACGTTTCTTATTATTTGTCCTATGAAAAGTGTCACTTTGATGGTGAATTCTAAAAGACGAGATGGTGAAAGCTAAAAAAAGATGTTTCCCTGTTTGGTACATGCAGCATGCATTTGTGTTTATAGACAATTTGTTCTCATCTTACTAACTTTTGAGAGACCAGCCTCTTAAAAAGTACTGGATACAACCCTTTTATATTTCAGCTGCTGAATAATCTGTGTCACCTTTTCACCTTCATGAATGACGAAAAAGATCTCACCGAACAAAGAAAGGATGTGGGAGAAAATTGCGATGGGAAGAGGAGACACTTGTTTGACTATCAGAGTTACCTGCCCTGGGTGATCTAGATTGAAACTCCCTCAGGCTTGTTTTTTTTCTTTTCTTTTTTCTCTCTCATTGTAGAAGAGAAAGAGAAGGGAGGGGCGAAAGAAGGAGGCCACAGGTGACCTTTTGGATTATCAGTCAAATGCCCGGGGTGAACGAGGGAGAGAGAAAGAGGTAGGGAGAGGTAAAGGTAAAGGTGTGAAAAAAGGAGCGATGTGTTCATTTCCTCTCCGGTCTGCTTGGTGGCTCCAGGCGGTGGATTTTCACCAAGGCCTCACCTTGCTACACATTGCCTTGTCACTGCAAAGTGTGTGAAAACTCCGCCCACAAAGAGCTGAAGAGCTGTGAAGAGGAAGGCTCGGTGTTAACACTTCACTATAAGGTACACGCAGTCCTGAGTGAATGAATTAAGAACAAGTCAGGAACCAACTTCTAATTAATGAACAGCATCAGTTTACATCAGGGGGGGGACAAAGATAGCTACTCATATGTACATAATAAGAAAGAAAGGAGTGATCATTGGATTTGTGCCATGATGTAATTGCGCTAACTACTACTTTGACACACTGATCCAAGGCTTGCAACAATATCATATCCTTGCATTACATTTAATATTAGGTTTTGTGATATCTTAAATCTCCCACTATGGACAAAAAAGTCCTTAAACTGCTCAGAGAAAATGGAAATTGGAAACAGTCCTGGATTCAGAGCTATTTAAGTTAGCCATTCTCTAAGTAATGGATTTGACACTGATTTGGTCTTTATTCATTTTTCGGTAACTAGTCAGGATTTCTCCATCAACCACCTCTAAAGACTGTGGGATAACAATAACACGGAGATAATTAAGATGTCTTTATATTGTAAGACATTAAAAATCCTGTAAGCACTTAAATATGGGGATGTAACAAATGTTTTACGGGTGTAAACCAAACATTGGCTGAGGGTAGTTTGTTAATATGTCAGTTCAAAGCGTCAGTCCAGAGCGTCATTTTGCAGAGCGCATGAAAACCAAACCACACTAGTCAGTAGGATACCACAGATTGTACTGTAGGACACTAGTCAGTGGCCATAATTGAGCTCCAGCTGCATAAAATCACTGTCATTTCTTAAATGTATATCTTTTACACAGCCTGCAGATAAAACATGATGTTCGGCGAAAGCTTTCTTGGAAGAACTTTCTCTTTTTAAACCAGAAATAAAGAGAAGGTTATCACCTAAGTGATTCAAGAAGTCCACTTGGAAAGATACAGTAGAGACATCTTTGAAGAAAAGCTAAATTCTACAACTCATACTCTCCGTCTGCACGGTCTTCTGCTCTTTATGTTTTGCACCAACAGTGATACCTTGTGATAGTTGTGTTTTCTCTTCATCTTCTCAAAAGAAAACACGAGGGAAAATGCCTTTTTGGATCCATCCCTGTCCTGCGGACTGTGCTGCGAATCCAAAGAGCGCCAAGGCCCAACGTGTTTATGGTCATGTCTGTAAGCAGTCGACAGGCAATGGAACGCCGCACACAACCACACCTAATTAGAACAAGACTGTTTGACTTACTGCGTTACCCTGTTATTACTCAGACTGGGTACTGAAGGACACAAAGCTTGGTTTTAATAACTCTGCACACAACTGAGGGAAACATTTCAAGCGATCAAAGTCAGATGAGCACTCACAGTCATGGTTGCTGCACTTTGTCTTTCCCCAATTATCGCTGCTGCTTTTGCGCTATTGAAGGTCTAAGAGCACGATGGATTCATGGAAAGATGCGAATGGTGGGTAAATAAAAACATGCACATATTAATCCAGATGGGGTTTATTAACTATTTATAACCCCCAGTGTCCCTCCAAAGATTCCATTGGCTCATCAATAATTCACGTATCTGATTAGGAACAGATTCTCTTTTGGCTGATTTAATTATCTGACAAGTAAAGGGGCTTTTAAAAGGTACTGTTCTTTCTACTAAGGTAATCACTTTATTGATAAATCAACAGGATAGAAAGTAAGCCAAATGTCTTGGGACCACGGCTTATGGAGGCTGAGTGTTTTTTTTTTTTTTTTTTAACATTTTGACTGACCATCCCCCCTTTCTGGTTTTACCAAGTCTAGTCTTACCGCAACCAAGCTGTGGTGAAGGAGAAGTAAAGTCTGACTCTTAAGTCCACCCCGTTTGGATAAAAACATTCTTGGCATGTTTTTATCCAAACGAACATGCATAAAAGAATCAACTACACGGTGGCCCAATAAGAGTTCACACAGTTTTGGTCATGTAAATCTAAATTCCGCAGCTTGAGTTTCAACATTTAAGTTCGCTTTCGACAGCTGAACTTCTCTAGGTGATAGTACAACAAACCAAATCGTATTCGTCATCGGAGCGCAATATGTTCCCAACAGATCATTTGCACAAACTGTCGCTGAGTTGTACTGCTCCAATCCATCTTCTTCATATCTTCCTTTCATCTTGCTTATCCTGAAATGTTTTTTCAGCCTGTGTTTTCACTCTTGTGTTTTAACGCATGCCACAGGGAATGCTGCTACGGTCCCTCCTAGACTGAGATGGTGGTTGAATCACGCGATGATTTTGACAAGTTTGAACAGTTTTGGGACAGTGGAATAGCCAATATTAGTCTTGAGTCACTGGGCCCAGGGAAAGAGCTTTGGAGAATATGTGCCTGTTTCATGCTGGAAGGTTGTAATAATGGGACTTTTGGGATCTATAAAATCTGACGGCTGCAGGGGTGTCTACGTGTCTCAATGTGTGAATCATGTTTTCTGCTTCTGAACGCAGCTTGAGCTCCGCTGCACGGTTTGAATTTGTGAGAAATGTTTCTGGTTGTCTCTGTCTTTATTATAGTCTTCAGAGGTGTTAGGGAGCTCATGAACACAGGATCCTAGCTTAAGCTGTACGGTTATTTAAAAAATGGCACGGTATTCTGTTTTGTACAGTAGCAGTGTTTCCGTGTATAGTACTGCTACTTTAGCATAGCGTAGTCTGCTCAACTAAACTTAAGAAATACATATTATATATTAATACTATTTTAAAAAAAAAGAAATTGCTTTTGGTTAGTGTTCTTGTGACCCTTGGAATGATAAATCTAGTGATATTCTAAACATTTTTACTGTCAAAAATAAACAACAAATAAAAGTATTGTCTGTGTTACTAAAGCCTGAGATAGCACAGTCCTCTTTGCCATAGACCAAGTCACAAAGCCCTCGATATTCACAAAAAGGAAAGCTAAATTGTCATCTTTTACATGTGTCCATGTGTTAAACCTCACTAAGGAATGCCTCTCTTCTCTTTGTGAGCGTTGCCGTTCATATCGAGAGTGAAGCTCTAAACAGCTGCTGCTACACTTTCTCTCTGTGATGTAGCTCGGAAACCTGAGCTGTGCTATTGATCAGACTTCCACTACTAAGTTATTAGCTAGCAGCCTGATGTCTCCACGTTCACTTCATGACCCTCTCCTAAAAGACAGTGGGGGTGTGATGAATGATAGACAAAAATATACCTAGGATTTCAGCTTTTAGACTCTTTGAGGAACTGTGTCTATTTTAAATACTTCTTATTGACCAGTAATTCCTTTATCCCTCTTTCTGACCCGTATATATTTCTTTTTCATGATGCATATTTATTCATCCTTACATAATTGATGTCTGCAAGTTCTACAAATAATTCACACCAAACGCTTCCACTAATACGCTGTTGAGAAAGTTATGCTTTCTTACTGTCGTTTTGAATGTTCAAGCACATTGTTGTGCCTTGCTTGAGACAAACCAGGGAAAGTTGGATTTAATATTTCATACTTTAATGATTATCTGGCTCGCTGTGTTCAACATAATTTTACCAGCCTGTCACTCCAGCTTGGAGACATGACTGTTAAACTTGGCCTAATCCTGCCTAAGGAAGAGGGAAAAAAACAGAAAGCCAGACCAGTGAAAAGATAGGCACAGAGTAGGGGGGATGCTGAAGAAAAATATCAGAACGGCATTTTGCAAAAGCACCTCTTAAGTTAACAAAACATAGGAGTTGAGGAGAAACAGCTGTGTGCACTGAAGCCCGGCATCCTGAGGATGAAAACACAGGCCGTTAATAATAAAAATAATAAGCCTGCTGAGTTCCTAATAAAAGGACCCTGATGAGATAATTCAGTCAAGTGAGGGGCCCTCACTGCATCGCAGGCTGCCCTTGTCACCACACCAGCTCCGCCACCACAGAAGAAGAGAAAAGGGAAGGACTTGGCAGGGTCAGTGGGATGCTGCTGGCTTCATTCTCTGGTGCCACACAGCAGCTTTACCACAGAAGAAGAAAGTTGGCAGGACGACTTGGACTTACTCCACTGTGCCACACGAGGATATGGACTGTACCATGTTAATGTTGGTTCAGAGCCAGGAGTTGGATTCAGAGTCTGGGCTGAATACTTCAGCATTTATGTGTGGCTTCATTTGTGTGTGGTTTGTGTGCCTGCTTGTGTTCCGAGCGTAATGCAGAATGCCAGGGGAACCCCAAACCACCCAGTTTGTCATACTGTCCTTTTCCTACCTTACTCTTTTTAGCCATTTCTGTCATCTGTCTCTCTCTCACCCCTTCTCTGTTTCTGCCATCTGGCTTCAGTGAACAGACCTCTGACAGAAGCGCTCAGACAGCTCAGTCATACTGGTCCGTGTGGTGTTAACGGGACTCGTTTTATTCCCCCAAATCTCACAGCAGAAACTTCAGTGAAAGCTTAGCCAATAAATAGTTGTAGGCAGGCAATAAATATTTGCAGATTTCTTATTCTTATTTTTTATGGGGGAAGAGAAGACTACAAAAAGCCTTAGATCATCAGTAATTGTTATTGAATTTAATGTAGAAATAAATAACTGGACGTTGATTATATTCAGGTATGGCATGATTGGTCTTTTACGCTCCCCTGTTTTTCAGCCCTTGAGAAGAGTTGGCCGTGGCACGAGTGGCACGCAGCCAAACTAGGCTCCATATCGGCACTGATTTATGGGAACCCAGGGAGCAGGAAGTAATGAGAGAGAAGCGTATTACAACATAAATCATCATCATCACAATAACTGCGCAATCATAAAACGGCAGCCAAACCTTTGGTGGAAGCAAAAGGGAAATCCGTAAAGACGACAGAAAAATGAGAACTGTGAGAGAAACGAGAGAGACCAGAGAACAGATATGGCCAGTAAACTAATACTGCCGAGATTAGTCATGCAGTTGATGCCCTTTACACCACCTATCTACTAGGGAAGGTTTTGTCTGTCTTTTCATTCTTTTTTTAAATCAAAATTAAGCTACAGATATTTTCAAACGTTTTATTTCAATTGGTCCATGTATCGTAGTGTGAAAACAGAGCACTTAAATCTTTAAAGCTACAATATTAAGATGTTATAATAATAATAATGGGGTCAAATGACTATGTGTGTATGAAACCTAGCGATATTAACCACCTGACTGACAGTTCCTCTTAGCCATACGATAACTATTTTTCAGTTTTACATTAAATCACCATTCTGAATCTATCAGTGAGTATCAATAAAAAACTCACATCGTCTCAGAGCTTAAATTATCTATAAAGATGGAACCGTTTTGTATTAATGCCATCTCATTGTATGTTTAGCATGAGCTATCGAGGTTTAGTCAAAAATGCTGTAAAAATGCTGTGGCTATAGCCAGAATCAGATTGGCTCCTAACTCTAAACCAAACTCTTACAACAGTGGGTTAACCAGAATATGGTGGACTCAAAGGTAAGAACATTAGGATTCATTTTTAGCTTGAACACATAAGGCTGAGAGCAGATAAACAGCAGCCGTAGTGCAGTTAGGCTTTAATTGAATATTTAAAAATCAAATACTTCTATTATATAAGGTTGAGCGTTGCTGTTGTTGAGATTTCCACAGAAATGACGTACGAAATCAAGAGTGTGAGGTACCAGATGCAAGTAATCAGTATTTTGGCTTTCCAGATTTGAAATGTATGGTTCCAATTGGTTTTGCATTGGTGTTAAGGTGAATTAAATTAAGCTTTTTCAAATTTGAGACATCAACCACCTGACCTTCATCAAAGATGATTTAATGGTACTCATTTTGAAGCACATTTTCCATGTATGAAAAACAAACTGTAAGCTCACTATGAATATTTACTCCCTGATGTAAAGCTGGAAGTGATATGGCAACAGTGGAGTTGAATGGCCAGTTCAGGCTTTGTCCTTGGGCTGTGATGGTGTTGTTGCTGGGAAGACAGTACAGGGAGTTGGCCAAGGAGGAAGTGAAAACAACATCCATCCATCCCGCCACACAAAAACTGCTGTACATACTGTATAAGCTCACACACCAACACAATCACGTTGTTCTCGGGTTTCTGTTTCATGATGTAGTGGCCATTACCCAGCTGGTTTGTAACTGCTCAGGGGGGCTGGGGAGAAGGTGTTAGTTGGTTAACCCTGTTTACAGCTCCTCACGCCAAATTCTGGGACTGGGAAAGAAACATGGCGGCTTATGGAAAGTCAGTGGCACTTTACAGGTAATTCAGGTAGAATTTTCAGAGCAATGGGCCCTTAGTTACTGTTGCCTGTCGAGGGTTGCTGTGCCTATCAAACTTTAGTAATGTAGCCTATAGTAAGGACTTGTGTACCATATTGTCAAGGGTTACCAATGTATAACAATTTAGTAAAGTAAGCAAATACATCATTATTGGCATGCATGATTTTGTTGGCTGAAATGAAAGGCGTTGCTGTTAGAGTTTATCAGTAAGCTAAATGAACCAACCTTAGCTCCATCTGTTGGTTTATGCTGCATTCATGTGGTGTTGGGATACTCGGAAAAAATGAGTTCCGGATTAGGGAAACTCACGTGAAGGCCCTCAAGTCGTAACAACTCGGAAAGTCCAGGAAAATGTTGATACGCGACTTCTTAATTGACGTCATGGTACGCAGAAACTCAGCGGACACAGCAAAATGTTTGGTTAATGGTAATACTCTTTTAATTCAATTGCATATTGCATGTACATTTTTTGCTCACATGTAATTTGTAATATGGTATTAGGTTGTAACCGTTAGTTGCTGTCTACGTACAGTAAGATTAGTTAAAGAAGTTAGCCTATTAATTACTTACCCTGATAACAAGTCAGGTAAAGCAACAATGTTTATGGTTAACATGCATATATTTTAAATTAATCATATTTCATCAGTTTCCTTTGCTTTTAGTTGTCATGCTAATACTACGAACAGCTATTAACGTGTTAACGCTCTGAGCCATAAATTACAACTTGTAGCGCCGATGTCGTTTCCACATTATGACTTAAAGATCATGAACAGACCGAAGTCGGAAGAACGACTTTCCAACTCTGGAAATGGGACCATCTGAGGAGCATGTAAATGCTCCATTAAAATGCTGTCACCGGCTGACTTTTTATATGTTTCCAGATCACTTCTATTAAAAAGAAGTCTTTAATATGCACTTCATGGCTACATAAATGATATATTGGTTAGAGTCTGCAGGAAAGAAAGTCTGCATCCTCAGCAGCCAAGGATCCATGTAGAAGATATGAAACCGCAGCATTGTTCTTTTATTTCTGTGTAGAGCTATTACGATGAAGAGATGAAGAAAAATTTACTGTTTGCCTGCTTAACTTACTTATAATATTATCAAACAGTATTTTCACTTTTAATGTCACAAGAGAAACGGCTTTTAGGATGAGCGCTAACCGAAGTGTTTGGCAAACGTTACACTATCTCGGGTAACTCTGGCTTGGGTTGCTGGAATTTAAACTTAAAAGACAAATACAAAGAACTCGACAGAGCTCTTCACGATAGCATCCAGCACCAGCTTCCGAACAAAAGGGGAAATACTACACAGAGGATGCGTTGCGACCTCTTACCCCACAATCTAATGTAATGAGCTGATGACGTGCCAACTCAGACCGGCTGTGCCTATAAGTGTTGCTAGATGATCGGACAGTCACTGTCTGAAAGGTCAATTTTGAATGATCCATCAAAATCAGAGCTGCGTGAAATATAACAATCCCTTCCAAAGCTTATTGTTTATCAAACTTGTTAACCTGGAGCCTAAATGTTATTTTCACATGAAGGAGCAGCTCACATTAGTGCAACACATATTTCTCCACAGGCCCAATATATTATGATCATGCGGTGTTGTTTCAGGGTATAAAAACATATCCTCACGCTCTGTGTGTTTGGTCTGATAGCCTGACCACAACGTGTGATGTCAGTGTTTGGAGAGCTTAGACTGGAAACCTGCCTTCCCATCCTCCCCCTCTTTGCTCCTTCATCCCCTTTTCCCCTTCGTCATATATGGTTCATGTGTTGCTGATTACCCCCAAGTCCAGGTCTGGACCCAGAGCTTCCATCTTCTCCCCTCATATGGTTTGAAGCAGTGCGGCTGCTTCAATGGAAATCCCCCAACCGCCTCCCACCTCAGATCACTCTGCACCCGTATGCGTGTGCACAGGTATGTGATGTTTGTTGTTTGTGCTCGCAATATCCAATCCAAAATGTAGGTACTGTATTCAAACATACACACGTGTACCTACGCACAAACACGCACTCATGTCTTCCCCTGCCTTTCTTCCCTGGGGTCCTTTTGATTGACAGTGCCCACTCCTGCAAGGGATTATGGTGGAAACTGGGGGGTGGAGGTCCCGGGGAGGGGTGAAGGGGTTTGAGGCCGGGGCGAGGGAGAGTGAGAAAGAGGGCTGAGGATTAGGCCCACTGAGCTTCATTAACCTGAATGTTTACACAAGCTGATCTCTCGCAATGAGACTCTTTTCCTTCCCACAAGTGTCCCCTTCAAGAATCTGCCCCCCCCCATTCCTCCATCTCCTCAATCTCAGTGAAGCAGTGAAGCACCGTCCACAGCCAGCGAGTCAGGCATACATCCCAGCCTGATAAGAGCCAGGATTAGGGACAGTGAAGTTGTGAAGTAATATTTATCAGTAGACTAACATTGCATTTATATATGCAAATGTGTTCATTCAGATGATGCTTTTATTATGTTTCTGCACAACTTTAAGTATTAAAATACTCAAAATAAAATTTGGAACATGAATTTTAGACACAGTCAGAGTTTACAAAAGCTGATTCTGACAATGTTTCCATACAGTTTGGCACAGGCTGGTGGGGTTTCTGAAAATGTTATGATTGTTACACTTTGCAGTAAAAAACAAAGTCTGGAAATGATAAAGAATTAGGCTGGGGGAAGCTAATCTGCTTGTATGTGAAATGGCCCCCATCTGCTTGTTTCCTTGTCCAAGGCCAACACTGGTAATATAGTCAACATTCATTTATGTAAAAACCTGCGGAGATCTGCTACTCAATAATGTTAAATGAGTGTAATATGAAGCTGTTATTATTATGAAGATATTGTTGCGCACAACTAAACTGATGACATGGTGATGAATGTGGTAAGCTTTACAAAAGTAGAGTTCCAACAATCTGCATTAAATCCTTGCATATGTTTCTTAAATTAAGGCCTTAACTAAATTAGTGGCTTTAGGTCACTGTTGTGATTTGCTACCATAAAAAAAAATAATAATAATTAGAAAATTAGAAAAATTCCGATTTCTTTAGACACATAATGAATTACTCTTAGGAGTTCAACTAGTTCAACTAAGAGCAGAACATTTGACACAGGTGACAAAGCAGTTCCTGTTGTTCCGGAGCACAATAAATCACAGCTGATTCTATAATGCATTACAACATGATGTAATTCAAAAGTATAAAGGGGGTAAAGAGCCAGCAAATTAGTGCCAATCACAAGGACAGACTTCAAACACACCGACTTGTGCTTTTGTTGCTACTCTCCAAGGACCCATTGAGCCGCCCAGAGTTGTGCCTGAGCTCTAAGGACAACACTGGGGGCTATTTGCTTCTCAGATTAAAGAGGCTGAGCAAAGATAGCCAGCTGAAAGCAGCAGCAGTAGGACGACGAGCTCCAGAGGTTCCCTCCCTAAAGAGCAGTTAGCAGAAAAGGACTGCCTGTATTGTTTAGCATCTCCGGGAAAGGGTGTTTTCTCTCGGCAGTGAGGTGGAAAAGTAAATTAGCGTTCACTCTGGGCCTGGCTCCGGCTCCGACAAACTGAGAATGGTGTGTCGACAGCCACAAGACTGCTCTCTTCAAAGAGCTGTAACCAAAGGGACATGGCTCATGCTAAAGTAAACAGAAAGGAGTCTAGAGCTCTTACTTAGACAGGCAGGCTGTGGCATGTTTTTCAAAATTGCCATCACATCAAATGGGCAGGCAGATCAACTGGAAGTTATTTTGTAAGAGGTACTTCTTTGGCGGCATCTGCCATGTGGGTCTAATTTTTCACCCTGAATGATTGGGAATGTTGCAGAGGGTCAACGTAGGTCCATGCCTGCTTGACAAGACGTTGGTTCTAGAAACAGAACAGAGGGAAAGGGAGAGAAAGGCAGAGAAAGGGAGAGAAAGGGAGAGAAAGGGAGAGATGGAGAGAAAAAGACAGAAAGACAGACAGAGAGCCGACAAGAGTGCCAGATCACGACTGCTGAGGACCAGCCGTCTACACAATCTCAGACAGGAAAGGGAATGTGGGGGGAAGAGAAGGGGAGAATGAGCGATTGGAGAAAGGGGTGCAGTGAGGAAAAGAGAGAAATAGTTTTTGAGGAGACATCTGGCTTTGATTAAGAGGGGCAGTGTGGACAAGCCAGCCTTTGCCGCTTGTTTTGACTGGGCCTTTCGGGGGAAGTTGATGTTGTTTGTTTTTTGAATAGCAAATGGCTTGTTAATTGATGAACACGAGCCATGGACACAATGACTGAGCAGTGATTAGGCATTTAAGTAGTGGTAAGGTTTACCTATGTGTGTATTTATATGCAGTTTGTGCATGTACACCATGTATTTGTGGGAATGGGTGATGACTGCGGGGGAGGATGGAATATAAACAAAGCATACATTTTTCCTCCAAATGCCAAACCTCTCTTCAGCGTTGGCTCCTTGATGTAAGATGGACATGAGCTATAACAAGTCTTTTTTCCAGTCTCTTACGAGCTCAAAACCATTGAAAGGAATCCAGAGAGTTGATTCTAATAAAGAATGGAAACTAAACCAGGCTGAAAGAGATGAAAAATAAGAATAGAAAAGAACGGAAATGAAGAGCATAAAACAAACAGAATAATCAAAAACAGTCAAGATCGGACTGCACATTTTTAGATGTAACGCAAAACACAATAGATTTATACAAAAAAAACCTTGTTCGACAGCTGTAAAACGTTTGCATTTCAGTACAAAAAGAGAGAAAATCTAGGTTGTTGGCCGACTTTGAAACTGATCGTTGTTCCAATCTTAAGACAGGAGCAAAACATTTGAAATGCTCGTACAGCAAAACTGGGACTCAGACCTACCTTCTGTAACTTCTTCGCAGACATATTGAGTGTGAGAGGAACCTCATGGCACAGCGTCCTGCACCGCTGAATATGAATAAACCATCAAGTGGAGAGACTCAAGCCAAGCCAAACTCAGCACACAGGCATCACAGCAGAACAGGGCAGGAGGCCCTGGAGCTCTTACAGGCAAGCACAGACGAACTCCACCACCACCCCTCCCTCGCCATAAACCCCCGTTCCCAAAGTCAATTGCCCATCAAAAAGAGATAATGATTTGGAAAAAAAAGAAATCCTGCAGTGATTTTTTTCCCCTGCTCTCTGATTTTCAATTATCGTTAGGGTGAGAGGACATGCATTTAAGACACTGTAGGTCAGCGTCATTGGAAATATAAAGGAATACTGGTGAGGCCGGTGGGGTTTTGAAGAGTTTCAGTGTTGAAACTGGAGACCTTGAGACAGCCTGCTTGTTCTCTGAGGGCTCTGAGGTTGTGATGATGATTGAAAGTGATGTCTGTTTGGTAGCTGCTGCTTCTGCTTCAAGGGCAGCTGCATAAATGTCTGAGGGGTTTGAACCTTGGTCCCTGGCACGTTTAGGCAAACTTAAACCCCAAAAGTGTGTGAAGGATTGAAGAATGATTAGGAGTGGCGTTTATTAGCCAATGCTGTCTTAAGGCCAACCAGGTAAGACTGCTACTTTAACAGTGCATTAGGCTGGACTGGCGGGGATGGGACAAAACTTTACATTTCTTTCAAATTCTGACAGAGCATTGCACTGAACCAAATTTACAAGACAATAGTATTAACTGAATTCAAAATTCAGAAGGGTATGCAAAATGCTTTATGTGTTTGAAGAAAAAAAAAATGATATTTCAAATACCTTGCATTTCTTTTTCTGCTTGGTGATCGTAAAAAAATGTAAATGTTCTTTTGCTGGAGCAAACTCAAAACGTAAATAGTGGCACATTTAACAGTTTATGATCATGCCAAAAGGATACATTTTCGTAATAAATGTGTTAATTTAAATAATGTTATTCATTATATAAAAAACAGCTAAGCTAAACAGCTAATCCCTAAAATGCCATAGAATGCCACAAATGTGTTGATTCAGAGGCGATTGCACATCTTGACTTCATAACTTTTACTGAATCTAAACAGTATAGTTATTGTAACTATACAGAAATTGAGTCTAAGAAATGTGATAGTGGGTATATTAAATGAGTTGGTGTGTCTACAGTAGAATTAAATTCACATGTTATTTCAAAGCAGTACCTTACAAACACTCTCTCATAGCAACCTTACTGTAACAGCAGGGCGGAAATGTTAACACCTCATGCAGTGGACGAGCTTGTTATCTGTGCTGTGTTTAATTGTCTTAGAGGTCTTAAACCTCTGGCCACCACACCTTGGCAGCAGCAGCGCAGTGTCAGGGGATCAGTGAAATATTATCCACAGGACGGGAAACCAGCTGGGGAGTAGAAAACAGGAGCGACTCGAGGATGTTCTCTCTGCTTACCAAACAGAAACTCAAGAGGATCTTTTCCAAGGGTGAGGAGGGAGGTGTTAAAGAAAGTATCAATATCCTGGAACTTCTCCCATATCTGCAGGGCCTTCTGTTGTGTTTGTGGTTGTGTGTGAACCTGTGTGTGTGTGTGTGTGTGTGTATAAGAGAGAGAGAGGGAGAGAGGGAGAGAGAGAGAGAGAGAGAGCACATATAAGGTAGTAATCATCACAAAGATGACACTTGATGTTGTCAAAAGGATAATATTTTTATAACATCGAAGCTAGCACAAAACAGGGTGAGCTATATTTTTACAGTACGACCGCTAATGATGATCTTTTGCCAAGTGAACACTGGTGTTGGAGGGAATAAAGGGGAATGACATCCATGTTTTTTTTATTGTTATGTCAGATGACAGTGAGGTCTAAAAAATGATTTAAATGATTAACAACTGAAATAGGACACGTTGACATTCAATATGCTAATAGGGGAGAATTAAACCTGTCAAAGATAATTACACGTCAGTGATAACAATGTGAGTAAAAAGGTAACAATGTCACTGTTTTTTGTTTTTTTTTTGTAACTTGAGATGACAAAGCCATGTAAAATCTTCATTACAACTGTGTCCTTCCTCACTGTAATCTCACTGTCAGGCCGACCTCATCTTGAGCAGGTTTCTGGAGGATCTGCCTTCTTCAGGAAATTAGCCAATCAGTGTCGGAGCACTAAAACAGGCGACTGCAGGTGAGACCTGTGGCTGTCTGTCATTATCTCATCAACCCATCAATCAAGCGGATGCACCGCCCTGAGGGGAGCATTTGCCAATAGGCACACAGGTGAACCTTTAAATCAGCTTTAATTGGGCTGCTGAGTAACAAGCGTGGTTGAAAGGTGTGGGAAAGTGAGGCTGGTGTCTGTGAACTTTATGGGGCTCTGACAGACTCCCCGCCAACTGTGGAGGCAGAGCCAGTGATAATAGTCTCTCTATCATCACTCGTTAACTTACCTAAAGAAAGAAACCGAACAATGGCTTTACTATGAGATGACATTATTAACCTCTAACTCCCGTCCCGGATAGATATACTGTTTTCTGTTGTGAAGTGCCACACACTTTATGAATGGAATTATACAATATCAGTATATTTTTGATCCTTGCCTTGTACGGTATTGCATAAGAACATTTGGCAAGTCTAAGTGTATTTTTTCTCCAAAAGAAAGTACAGAAAGTCTGCAGCATATGATCTTCATTTTGATATATCATAAATTCCATTTTTGAGATCTTGCTCTCACTGCGCTGTCCGTCAGCATGTTGACAGCATGACAGCATGAAGATTGATTTTTATTTAATTGACCTCTAAATGTCAGCTGTGATCGTCTCCAGCTGCCCCATCACCCTTCAAAGGATAAGTGGGTATAGCTAATGGTTGGATGGATGTATTGTAGCTTACATGTCACGCAAGGTGACTTCGATTCCGATATAAATTTTGCACATTTCTGTCTTATACACTAGCACTTAAATTACTCTTAGCCAATAGCCCTCACAGACAAGCTCCCAGCACAGGAGCCCAATCTCCTTGGCTCTGGCCGAAGATACTTCTCTCAACTCAACGCTACAAATTTATTGACAGCTTTTAAAAAATATTTACTGCCCCACTTCCTCTCCCAGCGGGCATCTAGCCTGTAATCTTCCTACCCGTTTATTAGATCATTTGTCAAAGCCTCAAGCTTTTCTTCTCTCTTTTCTTTTTGTCATCATCCCCTCCTTTCACTTTCTGGAGGGGGGGGGGCGTGTATGAACCACAGTGCATCTGTGTATGACCCAGAGAGAGAGACAGAGAGAGAGAGAGAGAGAGAGAGAGAGAGAGGGAGAGAATAAAGGGTGAGACAGAGAGTTCAATGGGCCTTGGAGATTAACTCCTTCCATGCCTTCCTTTTCCTTTTTAAAACAGAATTTACAGCTGATTAGTCTCCACTGTAAAGACAGGCCCCTGTTCCCAGAAGGAACGCTGCTAAACATTTATGCAAGGCCAGACGTAAAGACCCTTATTAAAAACATGTGTTCTTCCAAAGACCCCTCAGGGAGACATCTAGGAGTGGACTGAATAAAAACGCTGCAGCCTGAAGGCTCATTTTCAGCACATCATTGAAGAAATGTGTGTTGTCCAAAGCTCAACACATGGATGTACCAAAAATGACAAATCCTACATTCTTGTTTAGAGCATAAGAACGTAGAAGTAGCTCAGAAAAGCCTTTTAATATTAAAGGAATACTTCAGCATTTCTGTAAATTATTTCTTATTCACTTTCTCATATCTGTCCGTTCAATACAACGTGTGTGGCTGGTTATAAGGTCACTAATGAACACATTATATTTCATTTGTTTAATCGTTTTGTTGTTTAAAAAAACAAACAAAGAGTAGAAACATCAAGTTTTAGGAGGGTTAATGTGCCTGTGACTATTTCTTGGACAGAAGCAATAACTTCCTCAAATCTTGTCATCACCATGAAGTTGTTAGGGAACCAGCAATATTTCAGGAAGTTATTGCTCCTGGCCAAGAATAACTCAAGCACATAACCCCCTGTAAAACCACAACGTGCCATTTTAACACTATGGTCTTTGTAGGTATTAAATAAACGAGATATAACGGGTCATTTAGTGAGCTTTAGAGGTGCTAGTAGGCAGATTTTATTACCTTCAGACACAGCCAGGCTAGCTGTTCTAAGCTAAACTAAGCTAAACTAAGCTAAACTAAGCTAAGCTAGCTAGTTGGTTCTAGCCGTATATTTACCGGACCAACATTACGGTGCTATCAATCTTCTCATCTATCTCTCAACAAGAATGTGACTAAGGATCATTTCCAAAATGTCTAACTATTCATTTAAAGACAAATTACAGTCTGAATTTAAACCATGAAGTCAGGTTAACAGACTCGAAATAGCTACAGTCCAAATTCATTTTTGGTTAGCATTCAAAGTTAGCAGTGAGCTCATTGTGGCACAGCGTTCCACAGAATCACCTACTGTTTCCCTCATGTCTGTGTAATGTGAGTGTGTTTGGGCACGAGAGAGTGAGAGAGGTCATGAGGCGGTGAAAGTGAGAGTAAGAAAAAAAAACAGCAAAAAAGTGAGAGTGAGTTTTATTATTGCTGAAGACGTGTATGGTGAGGCGGCGTCTGGCGTGGACACCCAGAACCTTAGCTACCGTCGCTGCCAGGCCTCAGCTGCTACGTGTGCTTAGTCTTTACCACGTGCCCACAGAGTACACAAGGCAGCCACAGGTATGTCCCCATCACCCCGGGCCACACCAATCACAGCCAGGAGGCTGTCAGAACCTTTCGGGTATCCCGTCATGCTAATGAGATGTGACTGAGTCTGTACTGCCAGCGCACATGCTATTGTTCCATTCATATAGCCTCCACTGATGTATGGAGACTTTCCTTGCCTGGTCACAGCCGTCGAGGAGGGACCCAGGATCCCATGTGTGTCATATGATTGTCTGCTTATACAGACTGTGAATGTATACAGTTTGAATCGGAGTTATGTGTGCGTGTATGTATCCATTTATCTGTTAGTGGGTTTTCTGTCTGCGGGTGTTCAGAACTGGTTTGCCACAGTGGAAAAGATCATAAACTGGCTGATGGTAAAAATGCGTCCAGGTGGACCGTGTGTGTGTGTGTGTGTGTGTGTGTGTGTGTGCTGGTGCATGGGCCTGTGTCTCGGTTGGCTGGGATCATAAAAGGTCCCAGTGCTTCATGAAGTTTGTGGTAAATAAATTGTTGAGCTGTACACTTCAGCACAGCCGATGGATTAACACTGTCACACAGCAGGCTGGTGCAACGAGGAAAACTCATCTGCTGTAGGAATCATGGCAACTTTGGGGCATGTTTTCTTCAACAGTCATACCCTGGAAGCTGAGAGATACAGACAAAACCTGATTTCCTTGCTGCTGACTCATTTTAAGAGCTTTCAAATCCAATTGGAATCACCCAAATATAAAGAAATCCTTTAAATTGGGAATTTTATCTTGGTTAAGTTATAAACAGTGACACTATAGTTTACATGGGGTATATTACAGTACAAGCTATCGACAATCTGCATCAGTAAGTGGCAAACGCTCCAGTCGGTTAATCGCACTCATACTGCTCAGACCGAGAGGATAGAGAAATTAGTTATGGACAATGTTTCCAACTGACATAATTTTAGCTATGTGAGTTTCAACATAAACAGAAAAAGGAATGAGAAAATAATTGTGGTCGACTGGTGTGTGTGGTAACCCGTTGCAGTCTTCATGTTGGATGCGGCGTGCTTTTTCCAGGGTTTTGGATTTCTCGTTATACGTTAGGTACAGGGACTTGCATATGGCTTGATACATTGTGTTAGAGCTGACTGAGTGCAGGGTTGTTCCCTATTCAACTTAAAAGCAGAAATAAAACATTCTTTCATATAGAAGGTGTTTTATTGAGGGGAAATGTTGTGGTGATGGGGGAATTTGCTGCTAAATTCTAATATTTACACATAGTATGATTTCCCTTCATCCACTGTAGCAGTTACAGGAAACTACGAAAGGTCTTTATCGACAGCTTGTATTAAAGTACCCCTTCTTAGATCATAGCCTTTTTGTGCTCCAGGGCGTGACAATTTTTTTTGTGTGATACTTAGACTAATTAATGATACTAGTAAATTATAAAGTAGCCTACATCCACATGCGATGTGGACGTCCAGATTAGTAGATTAATCAATTTGTCCATGGATAATTATAAGAATATGATTAATCGACAGTAACTTTGACAAATCAACCAAGCAAAAATGCTTGTTCCAGCTTCTCAAATGTGAAGATTTGCTGCTTTTTCCTGTTTTATATAATTACAAGTTCAATGTTTTGTGGTTTCAGACTGCTCGTCGGAAAAAAAATAGCAATTTAATGATGTCACATGGGGCTCTGGCAAACTGTGATGAACATTTAGACTATTATATTGACATGACGTTCTATGGACAAAATTATTTATGACTTTGAAAGTCAAAGTAAAAAGGTCATTGCATTCCACAACAGCATGGGATTGCCCAAGTTAACAACACGAATCAAATGAGTGTCGTCTGGATTTAATGTAAAATCTGACAAAAGAAAAAGATTCACCTCCTCACCATCCCCCTTGATAAATGAATACATTTCCTTCCAGCTCTGTCCAGAGAGATTTCAGGGACTACGCACTTTGGTTTTCCTCCTTCAGAGGGCTTTAGCTCAGTTGGCTGGAGGGCTAAGGGTCCAGCTCTATCAACTAGCGCCAATGTAAACACAGCAATTCCTTCCCAATTAGAAACGCTAAATGCATTGGACTCGGTGCACTACCACGGCTGGTCCGTGCAATTAATGCAGCCTTGGTCTCCACTGGCTGCTTCGGATGGCTGGGATGGTTAAGATGTATACAGTTTCAGTTCAAGGCCAGTCAGTGGAAGTCTGATTGGGCAGGTTGGACTCATCATGGAAGTATAAACATGAGGTTGGATGGGCGCTTGGTGGTTGGGGTTTTCTTTGGGTCAGCCGTGCTGGGTAGCACCACAGCAGGCCAGGAAGATATGTGTGGTAGGGAGGTCACTCGGAGGGGGAGATTAGGGGAACAGGAAGCTGCATTTCAGCTGTGCAAACTCTTCAGATTTAACCGTAAAACTGGAGAGGATGGGGATCAAAACAGTGAGGATCTTTAGGCACTGTGACACATTCTGGCTTTGGATTGCAGTCACTTCAGATGTGAAATGACAGAGGTTACTTTAATATTTCCCTCCTATAATTGCAGGGGGAATTAAATCTCATCTGATAAAAATGGAATGAACTACAATTATTATATATATATATATTTTTAACAGCCGCCTCGTTAAGTGTCAAAAGTATTTGAACCCATTAGGAACTTATTCAGTTAAAAAATTATCATATAGTCTGCAATGTGAAATCACCTCTATTTTTTTTTTTTTGTGCAACCAATAAAGAAAACAAGACTTTCACTATCCTTATTCTCATTTTGTTGTCATTTCAGGGTACCTCTGTGGTATTGGAGTTGTGACAAAATTCTAAAGCTATGTGTTTGTAGATATTTGCATATGTACCTAATGTAAAGTACTTGAAAATGGACTAACATTTGTGTGCAAATTACAACAATGTGTCACTTTTTACTAACACTCACTTTCCTCTAAAGAGATCTTTGTAGTTGGTTTCATGATTCGATGCATCAGGTACAAGCCAGCATGACTACACACAACTATAATAAATCACGGAAAACAACTCTATCTGCCTCTGCAGTTTTGAAAATAGCAGAACATGCAAGCCAGGGATAGAAGACCATTGTTCTAGTCTCCTTTTGTCCAGTGGCCATTGTGCATTGTGTGTTCCTGAGGTGTTGGTTTGCACTATCATCCTGGGGCGCTCCACTCTCTCAAAGATAGTTTGCTAACAGAGCTTTTACTCCATTGCCTCTAATGAAAATCCATACTAAACATTTAGCTCTGTGTGAGAAAGGGGGGAAATTCAATAAGACACATAACACAATTTATAAATTACAGGAAGAACCAATCGAACCAACAGGCAAAATGGAGAAATGTTTTTATGTTTATATTTGTTAATTTTGCTACATTTTGGGAACCGCAGAAGCAGCTGTCTGTGTGTGGTGAGTGTAAAGTGGTTGAAATCTATTTTCTCAACCAAAATGAAGTCCAATGCTGTGTTTTTATTCAGTCTTCTTTTTCCACACAGATTATCAGTCATGCCGCCAGAGATGTCTCCACCGAGGTATTCCCCAAACTAATGGTCGCTCTTGGACAGTACCATCGATAGTAAACTAATCTGTAGTCTGCAAGGCACAGGAAACAGATCTAATTAGCACTCACTGAACCATCTTCCAAGGAAACTTTTATCTTTAGACCACTCTGACAACGGGCCTGAAAGCCAGACTAATGTCACTTACTAGTCCTGGGTTTAATGGCTGACTGAAAAACGCCTAATAGATGGATGGGCAGTAAACGAGTGAAGTCATCCGTCTGAAGTTGTTTTTCATGTTTACATGCATTGCTACAATAGTGTTAATAAGTTCTCTTAAAAAAAAAAACTGATATTGATAAAGCTTTTTCAAAAGTTATTTTTGGTAATTAGTTGCTCAGTAAGTAGGCCACTCTTTCCCTCTGTTAAAATCAAACATTTTCATTTGTATTTTTATAAATGGTACACTTCTAGCCCTACTTTATTCCAATTCATCTTGCAGCTCCCCTGGGCATGTTGTTGAACACAAACTAGTAAACTCATATTTGGGGTGATGCTTCCACACCGTGGCTGAAGCTAAAAAATACCGCTGAAGAGTTGAAGCTTTGTTCATTCAGCCACTAGAGGGCGACATTAAATCAACCGCAGATCCCGCGAGCTTTGCAGATCTCTCGTTGTTTGTTTACAACCTTGGAACTTCCGGTCTTAGTAGCTATTTCTATAGTAAGCTAACTGGGTGATTAAACTTTACAAATCAGCTTTCAAGATGGGATGTGATGGTGGCACGATACCTAAAAGACACGAGTTGGTGAAAGGCCCCAAAAAAGTCGAGAAGGTGTGATACGCTTTTTTTTTTTTCTTCTTCCTTTTCAAATTCATAACTGTTAGCGATGTTGTCACAAGCTAAGGCTCACAGCGTATTGTTAGCATTGGGCTGTTTGCATTGAGAGCTATTAAAAATATATATCAAGTGAAAAATGCAGTTATCTTAGGCATGTTATCTACTTATAAAGATGTATTAACCACACTTGTCTTGTGAGGCGTTATGTTACGTTACATTTAAGCTAGCTTGGCTAACTACTCACCAGCTAGCTAGCTAACCTTAGCTTTTAAACAGAACATTTACGCTAATGTTTATAAATGTAATCCTGACATTCTAAAGACAAAGGTAATTAACAGTTAACTCATATTTGTATGGTGTGCTTTTATATACCCGTTCATGTGTCCAGGTTGATAAAAATGCAGAGTTGGCTGCCAAATGGAAATACTGTGCCTTGAGCCAGGAGAAACTCAGACGCCCCATTGTTGCCTGTGATGTGGGAAGGTGAGAGTTAGCTTTCTGTTTGTTCATCGTCAATGAGGCAAAAATGATCTGTCCAGGTACGATTATGGAGACCGGATTGCTCGATGATGTGACACTGAGTGAGCATACTGTGTTCGTGTCACCAACCAATGGGCTCGTCGTGGCCAGTTAACCCCGTGCACCTGTCTATCCATTTTTGAAATATCTGCTTATTGCAGCACACTATGTCACTTAAAATGTGGTCCGTGTTCTGTTTCAGACTCTATAACAAAGATGCTATCATTGAATATCTTCTGGATAAGACTGCTGAGAGACCCAATGCTGAGGCTGTTACTCACATCCGTGGGATCAGGGTATGGTGACACTGAAGTTTTCTACTCTCAAAATCAGAGCTATACTGTGCCACATGAGTGCATGTACAACCCCTGGCAAAAATGATGGAATCACCAGTCTCGGAGGATGTTCATTCAGTTGTTTAATTTTGTAGAAAAAAAAGCAGATCACAGACATGACACAAAACTAAAGTCATTTCAAATGGCAACTTTCTGGCTTTAAGAAACACTAAAAGAAATCAAGAAAAAAAAATGTGGTAGTCAGTAACAGTTACTTTTTTAGACCAAACAGAGGGAAAAAATTATGGAATCACTCAATTCTGAGGAAAAAAATTATGGAATCATGAAAAAAACAACAACAACAAAAGAACACTTCAACACACCACTAGTACTTTGTTGCACCACCTCTGGCTTTTATAACAGCTCGCAGTCTCAGAGGCATGGACTTAATGAGTGACAAACAGTACTCTTCATCAATCTGGCTCCAACTTTCTCTGATTGCTTTTGCCAGATCAGCTTTGCAGGTTGGAGCCTTGTCATGGACCATTTTCTTCAACTTCCACCACAGATTTTCAATTGGATTGAGATCCGGACTATTTGCAGGCCATGACATTGACCTTATGTGTCTTTCTTCAAGGAATGTTTTCACAGTTTTTGCTCTATGGCAAGATGCATTATCATCCTGAAAAATGATTTCATCGTCCCCAAACGCCCTTTCAATTGATGGATAAGAAAAGTGTCCAAAATGTCAACGTAAACTTGTGCATTTATTGAAGATGTAATGACAGCCATCTCCCCAGTGCCTTTACCTGACATGCAGCCCCATATCATCAATGACTGTGGAAATTTGCATGTTTTTTTCAGGCAGTCGTCTTGATAAATCTCATTGGAACGGCACCAAACAAAAGTTCCAGCATCATCACCTTGCCCAATGCAGATTCGCGATTCATCAATATGACTTTCATCCACAGTCCACGATTGCTTTTCCTTAGCCCATTGTAACCTTGCTTTTTTATGTTTAGGTGTTAATGATGGCTTTCGTTTAGCTTTCCTTTTCTGTCTTGACGCTTTGATGTCTTCCTTGGTCTACCAGTATGCTTGCCTTTAACAACCTTCCCATGTTGTTTGTACTTGGTCCAGATTTTAGACACAGCTGACTGTGAACAACCAACATCTTTTGCAACATTGCGTGATGATTTACCTTCTTTAAGAAGTTTGATAATCCTCTCCTTTGTTTTAATTGACATCTCTTGTGTTGGAGCCATGATTCATGTCAGTCCACTTGGTGCAACAGCTCTCCAAGGTGTGATCACTCCTGTTTAACTGCAGACTAACGAGCAGATCTAATCTGATGCAGGTCTTAGTTTTGGGAATGGAAATTTACAGGGTGATTCCATACTTTTTTCCTCAGAATTGAGTGATTCCATAATTTTTTTCCCTCTGTTTGGTCTAAAAAAGTAACTGTTACTGACTGCCACATTTTTTTTTCTTGATTTCTTTTAGTGTTTCTTAAAGCCAGAA